>WNWK01052286.1:0-12226 GCA_009830355.1 Cherax destructor | reverse complement strand
AGTGTATATATGATACTGACACGACAAAGCCCTCGAGAATTTCCCATGTGTATATAATAATGTATCTCTCCCGCCTGCATTCTAGAGAGTACAGGTTTAGGAACTTCAAGCGTTCCCAGTAGTTGAGGTGGTTTATCGCACTTATGCGTGCGGTGAAGGTTCTCTGCACATTTTCAAGGTCAGCAATTTCACCCGCCTTGAAAGGTGCAGTTAGTGTGCAGCAATATTCCAGCCTATATAGAACAAGCGATCTGTAAAGTGTCAACATGGGCTTGGCATCCCTGGTTTTGAAGGTTCTCATTATCCATCCTGATTAGAAAGAAAGAGAAGAGAGTACACAATTATAAAACCATCACTCACCCTTTATCAGTGATTGTGACTGAAGATCATTACTATTCCCACCGCAGACTTACATTATCAGAACATACCTACTGGCCAGATGGATGCTAAGATAAGAAGGATACTTACGGTGGGGAGGAGGCAACATTCTTGTCGCTATTCCTCTGACGGATCTTGTGGTCCTGCTCGGAAGAGATTATTCTTCCGGCAAGACGATGATGTTGTTGGGGTTGTCTCGATATAGAAGTATTGACTTCTTGACACCTCTACAATTCTCGAGACAGAATCGTGAGGTCAACATGCGGTCATTAGGAGAATGTTGCCGAGTATCACTGCACACATTCTCTATCGTTATATTAACATCACCCAGTTCTCTTTAGTTCACACAACGATTTAATGTTTCACTGGTTTACACTCATTATCAGTCGTTATGTTGAGGTTCGAAACCAATGAATCGAGATGAAAATGATATCCCGTTACATTTCCATCATGGTGGCATCGCGTGGCGTCCCTCACTCGATGGCACCTGATGTATTTCTTTCCCCTCCAATTCCTTATAAAGATGATTCACCAATACTTATTCCCCTCACTTCAACCCACGACAGCCACCCAGAATCAGGGTTTGCGACAGTGTCCAGTCAGATAGTCACGTCACCTACGCCATGGTTACCATGGCTAGGCCTCCCATACAAAGACTACCCACGCCTATGTCGCGTCACTCTCTGTTTTAACAAATTACCATCCCATTACGGTGGTTTCCGGACTTAATGTCCCACATTATACTCGGAGCGCAGTTACAACACTTCCTATTATGAAGTGAAGCCAACAATCATATATGGCCAGCGAATCCGCCAAATACCAGGCCCCATACTGGTCTGGGTACCCTACGCTATGGGTATATACACGTGACTCCCGCTCTCCACTTGAATCAGCGTCTTCCCCGCTCCCCTCTGCCCAGGCCAGTGTACCCGATAGATTTTTCTTATTTTTAAACTCAGATAAATGTTTAAACTAACAAGAACACATTAATGGTATTTATTCACGTTGGAAAGTTTATCGAGCATAACTTTCGGAAAATACCAATATTTTCCACATCAACTCTGATAAGTTTAAAACATACTATATCAACAAAGGAGTAACTCCAAACAGTTGTCAACTAGTAAGTGTATCTCATGACTTCGTGCAAAAAGAACTAAGCAGATTAAACCCAACTAAGAGCACCGACCCAGATAACATCTCGTCTAAGTTCCTTAAAGATGGTGCATCTGAGCTGGCAATCCCCATTGCTCACATAATAAATCTGTCCATCACCACTAATACAGTGCCAGAGGGGTTCAAGGAGGCCAGAGTTACTCCTATCTTCAAGCAAAATAGTAGGTCTGATGTCAGCAACTATAGGCCTGTTAGTATACTCAGTGTAATATCCAAAATTCTAGAGAGGGCGGTGTACTGTCAAGTAGTTAAGTATCTTAATGACAACAACATTCTTCATAGTTACCAATCAGGCTTTAGGAGATCTTACTCAACCGACACCTCTCTAATTAATCTGATGGATTACATGAGAACTGAATTGTCGATAGGGAACCTCATAGGAATGGTAACTTTAGACTTGCAAAAGGCCTTCGATACTGTCAACCACAATGTATTATGTAAGAAACTTCAAGCTATCGACATAGGTTCCATAGACTGGTTTAAGTCCTATCTTAGCAATAGGAAACAAATTGTCAAAATCAACAAAGCAGAATCAGAACCACTGCCGATAGAATGTGGAGTTCCCCAAGGTAGTGTCAAGTGCAAACTCCTACTATATGCGGATGACAGTGCTCTGTTAGTATCAGGTAAAGACCCACAAGATATAGCTAATGTATTAACACTGGAACTGGAGTCCTGCAGCAAATGGTTAGTAGACAACAAACTATCGTTACACCTCGGGAAAACAGAAGCCATACTCTTTGGCACGAAATATAAACTGAGCAGGGTAAATAATTTTAATGTCCGATGTAATGGGGAATCCATCACTTCAGTTTCCTCAGTAAAATATCTGGGAATCCCCTTTGACCCATGCATGTCAGGAGAATTGAAAGGGAACAGTATAGTAAAGAAAGCGAATGCCAGACTGAAGTTCTTCTAAAGACATGCACAGTGTCTACCTACTGAGGCTCGCAGGACCCTATGTCTAGCCCTTATACAATGTCATATTGACTACGCTTGTTCTTCATGGTACTCTGCCTTGACAAAAAAACTGAAAGATAAACTGAAAATCACACAGAACAAAATGATAAGATTCATCCTGGACCTGGGCCCAAGAGAACATGTAGGCCAGGATGAATTACAACAATTGGATATGCTGAATATTGAAGACAGAGTAAAATAACTTAAGTTGAGTCGATCACCATGCCCAGCCCTTCTAGGGCAGGGTAGGTGCCAAGGCTGGAGCTTGCTACCATCTGCAGCTCGCAAGCCTGCCCTTCCCGTCAGCCTCCTTGGGGCGGGGAAGGTGGCAGACCAAAGTGGCCTAGCATCTATCTACCTACATGCCTTGATCTTGTGGGCGAATATGGCTAGGCCTGGGACCAGTTGGTCCCGCTGCTGAGGGGTACCCCCTCCCATGGGAGACATAGGTCTCTGCTACTCCCACGCCAGGGAGCCGGAGCCGGGTCGCCATCTGGTAAAGACCTGGGCCGGGAGAATTCCCGGTGAATCAACACCTCACACTTAAGTTGAATCAAGTTTATAAAATTGCTCACAAACAGTGTCCAGAATATCTTGCTACCAATTTTGTCAAGAATGGGTGTAAGGGGTTGGGAGCAGTAGGAGGATTGACTACTATGTTTGTTTGGTTCAGTCATTTATAATTGTTTTGTTATTGTCGTTGTTGTTATGGAGCGGCCTTGGAGAGTACATTGTTATTGTTACTCAGCTTTTCAATAACCTACAACCACTACAGTGGCGACGACGATGGGTTCATCAGAGCCAAGGATAGTGGGCCAATGTTTCCTGAAGTAGTAGGGATATTGGCAGCCGAAAACATTGCAGCTGAACGGTGATACAGCAGCAACAAGTGGCAGCAGGGCAGCATCACAAGGAAGGTTGGAACCTTTCGACCCACGTAAGATTTCTTTGAAGCTCTGGCTAAGCTTGTTGGAAGCCAATTTCGCTCACTTAGGAATTAAAGAGCAAGTTAACAAGAGGAATTTCTTGCTAGTGTCCCTAGGATCAGAAACTTACAGTGTTTTAGGTAATGTATGTGCACCAGATTTACCACACACGAAGCGTTACGACGACTTGGTCGTGGCACTGAAAAGTTATTATGCAGTGAAACCAGCCTACCACCGTAGTTTGTTGGCTTTTCAGCAGAGGAAGAAACGACAGGGTGAGTCCTTGCATGAATTATATACAGATTTAAAAGCGTTGGCTGTGAACTGTACCTTTGGGGGACAATTTGACCCCAGAGTGAGGGACCAGTTGTTTATGGCGGTGGTGGATGAAGTATATTTTCCTCACCTAGGTTCAGAAAATTTGGATTTGCAAAGTGTGCAGTCTGCAAAACTATTTGACAAACTTTTGAACTTGGAACAGGCATTTGTTACAAATCAGAAATCTGCTCCTGCGGTACAAGTGATTAATGCTGTGAAATGTAAACATTGTGGGTTCCAGCACAGTAGTAGTACTTGTAGGTTTAAAGACTTTTTCTGTAATAAGTGTTATAAGAAAGGCCACTTGAGAAGAGTGTGTAGTGAGAAATCTTCAAAAGTGTCTCCTAAGGCTGTATCAAAATCGAGTATTGAAAAAAAACAGGACAGCAAAGATACAGTAGTCACCGAGATATCCTAGAACAAAGTCAATTAAGGTGCTGGATGGCGGTGATAGTTCAGCAGATGAGGAAGTGATGAGCTTATATGCCTTAGAGGATAGAGTGTTTTCCATGAAGGCAGAGAAATATGGGTTTATCATTAACAATCACACAATACCTTTTGAGATTGACAGTGGGGCGTCCATCTCGACTTTATCCAAAGACTGGGTAGAGGCAGTAAAGGGGCACATTGAACCATGTTCTAGGAGGGTAACTGCATATGATAATTGGAAAATAAACCTTCTGGGACAGGTGGTTTTGCCAGTAAGATATAATAAATTAGAGGTGTCACAAGTGTTTTATGTAGTGAAATCCAATAATAATAACTTGTGTGGGAAAGACCTCATGAAAAAGGTAGGGATTTACCTTGCTGGATTGGATGAATCTACCAAAATTAACAAACTAGACAGTGCTGAAGAAATGTTAGATAATTTTAGGGTAGATTATAGTAAACATATCTCCAGCATCATGGCACAAATTCATGTGAAAAGTGATGCTGTCCCTAAGTTTGTGAAAGCAAGGCCAGTACCATTTTTTCACAAAGAGATGATTGAAGAAGAATTAGAAAAAAATAGTGCAGAAAGGCATTATTGAGCCTATATCACATAGTGAATGGTCTGTACCTATTGTGCCAGTACTGAAGGCTGACTCTAAGTCTATGAGAATTTGTGGGGATTTTAAATATGTAAACCAATAAATTAATTGTGAAAGATATCCTTTACCCAGGATTGAGGAATTATTAAGTATAATAACTAGTATCTACTACAGTGTATAATATTAAGGTATTAAATGGACCCCAATGAAATAAGTCCCTGTCTGACTTTTTTGGGTTATCCTGGAGGGTTTTCTACACATATGCTGCTATGTATGATAATCTATGTAACTGTATTTGCGTATACCTGAATAAACTTACTTACTCTCCCGCCTGCGTTCTAGAGAGTACAGGTTTAGGAACTTCAAGCGTTCCCAGTAATTGAGGTGGTTTATCGCAGTTATGTGTGCCGTGAAGGTTCTCTGCACATTTTCTAGTTCAGCAATTTCCCCTGCCTTGAAAGGTGCAGTTAGTGTGCAGCAATATTCCAGCCTAGATAGAACAAGCGACCTGAAAAGTGTCAACATGGGCTTGGCATCCCTGGTTTTGAAGGTTCTCATTATCCATCCTGTCATTTTTCTAGCAGATGCGATTGCTACAGTGTTATGGTCCTTGAAGGTGAGATCCTCTGACATGCTCACTCCCAGGTCTTTGACTAGTTTTTCGCTCTATTGTGTGGTTGGAATTTGTTTTGTACTTCGATGAGATTTTAATTTCCTCACGTTTTCCATATCTGAGAAATTGAAATTTCTCATCATTGAACTTCATATTGTTTTCTGCAGCCCATTTAAAGATTTGGTTGATGTCTGCTTGGAGTCTCGCAGTGTTTTCAACGGTGGACACTGTCATACAGATTCGGGTGTCATCTGCAAAGGAAGACACTGCACTGTGGCTTATATCCCTGTCTATGTCCGTAATGAGGATGAGGAACAGGATGGGAGCGAGTACTGTGGCTTGTGGAACAGAGCTTTTCACATTAGCTGCCTCAGACTTTATTCTGTTGACTACTACTCTTTGTGTTCTACTTGTTAGGAAATTATAGATCCATCTACCAACTTTTCCTGTTATTTCTTTATCACGCATTTTGTGTGCTATTACACCATGGTCACACTTATCAAAGGCTTTTGCAAAGTCTGTGTATATAACATCTGCATTCTGTTTGTCTTCTAGGGCATCCAGGACCTTGTCGTAGTGGTGTGGGTCGTATCCTGGGACAATGACCTAATTTGCCCGAAATGCTCTGCATAACAAGGGGCTTTTTATATACTAGTAATATGTCATTGATGTCAGCTAGGACTGTATAACTTGTACATGTAGAAATAAAGATATTAGTATTAAAGATACTACATGCTGAGTGGGACAAGGAAATTGATGTGGAAGAGGAAAGAAAGCCGACATGAAAATAGAGTATAATACATACCTGGAGAGAGTTCCAGGGGTCAACGCCCCTGCGGCCCGGTCTGTGACCAGGCCTCATGTTGGATCAGAGCCTGATCAACCAGGCTGTTACTGCTGGCCGCACGCATCCAATGTACGAACCACAGCCTGGCTGGTCAGGTACTGTGGAAACTTTTTTAGTCACTAAAAGTTCCACAGGGTAAGTGAGCCGTAAAAGCCTTACATACCGTGGATCGGCCCTCGGAGTTTATAAACCCACACTCCCAACCAAAACAACTACACACTCCAGCTTTTGAAGGTGACTATTGTGTATATTTTAATTGATAGATTTATCCACCTAGGAACACCTAGGCAAGTTTGTACAGATAGAAACTAATAGTAAGATTATTAAGGCAACGTTAGGCATTAATACTGTAGCTCTAGCACTCTAATATAGGTAGTTATAGGCCTGAATAGGCAAGCATTAGGTTATGTTAGCTAGAGACAACTGGCAGCCCACACGAATCTAGGCAGTGTGGTGGTCAGAAATTGTGACCTACGTTCTTCCCAGACCAGACTCCACACGAACAAGACGTGCTGAGATTAGGCAGCACCCCCCACGTGACCCAACATCTGTCCTGGGGCCACGGAGGAGATCCCGAAGTACCGTGGAAATCTGCCTCCATCCAGACCCTGTCACAATAAGACTAGGCTTTCTTTCTCTCAGTATCTGGCCAGTTTTCTGGGGGAAACGTTAGTGAGTTATCTGTGGGTCTTAGGCGGACGGACGACTATGTGTTGGTATGTACCAGCATCGTCTCTTAAGTTCAAGTCTGGAAGCTAGTGTTACTTACTGTATATTGCTCAAGGGCTTCCCAAGAACCAGGAACTCTGAGGTGCAGACAGGACACTAATTACACCATCTTTTGCAGACAAAGTTTCTTCACTGCACATGGTGTTAGGAGGGGTTATATATAGGAAGACCAGGACACATAGCCACCCTTTTTTTCCAAGTAAGTAATCTCCCTTCTAGTATTGTGTAGGCAGTGGGGTTCCCCTTACTGCAATCAGCTAGAAATTTGTACCATAGCCACTTGTAAGTCTGAGAGAAGTGTCTCAGAGTGTCGGTGTCAACAGTGCTTGCCCAGAGTGCAACTTACAAGAGGCCAATCCAAACAAGTTTCTACAGTGGTCCTTCATAACCGAGATGTGGAATAGCTAGTTTAGCAGACACATTAGTCTTAATTAGCTAGGCCACAGTTAATGTACCAGTCATTTTCGAAGCTAGGTTAGTTTTCACACCTAGGCCCAAAGACTTACTCAGGCTAGGTTAAGCTAACTAATCAGAAGTTATTATTTACAGTAATCTACAGGCAGGCCAAGTAGGCTAGTCAAGCTGTGAGTTTAGTTATTTACAGTGATTACAAGTAAGCCAGGTTAGGTAACTTGCATATTTAATTACTTACAGTGAATTGCAGGCAGCCACAATTAGGGTAGGCCTCTGCAATAATTATAACAGTTATAACAGCTAGGTCAGATTTAACCTAGCTATTATTTACCTTGCAAGCTAGATTCAGGCTAGTTGCACACTAATTTCAACAGTGATAAAGTTAGGCTAGGTGTTACCTTCACCAGCTAACTACAATAATTGTCTAGGCTCAGTTAAGCCAAAGTTAATTACACAACATTATTCATATACTGTTTATAAGTGAATTACTGAATATATTTTGTGCTGACCAATTGAATTTAATTTACAAAGACTACATATTTTTACGGTGTGAATTTTGTTGTAGTATTTGACTCATTTAATTTGTGATTTGCTAGCTCAAGCCCTGTAACTATTTACTATTGGGTACAGGGAGTTGCTAGGTTAGCTTTCATAACAACAATATACATTTTAGTTGGGTTTGAGGACTAGCAGTGCATATTTAATAGAGTCAAGTCAACAGTTGTAAAGTAAAGCCATCAAGCTTGTTGAGGGGCTTTGGGAATCACTTATTCTCACCTAATACCGTGTTGTACTGTGGGGTGGGCTAATTGACGTATAAATTAGCGACAAACTCTAACTAAACCACAACTATGACGGGGAGAATCAGGAGCACCTACCCCATCTCTAAGCCAGCTAAAGCGGTCTATGAGCGCCCACAAGGATCGACTAACCAGGGCATGTAGGGAGAGCCGTGCTGTCAGGAAAACCCAGATGCAGATTGCGAGGATCTAGAAAGGTGTTTAGAGCTTTTAGAGGGAAGGCTAAAGGCATTGGAGACAGCCTATCTTCGTTACGACAGAAGCCATGAGACAGAGGAACCTGACGATGTTGTCGAGACAGCTAGGGAGGAATGCGATGATCAGAGGACCGAAGGTCTAACAGAGTGGGGACTCTGTAAAAGTTAAAGAAAGTATTGAAGGCTAATACAGCAAGGTCAACAAATAATAGTACAGGGCACACCGTCAGCACAGTCCCCTTAGAGTGTTACCCAGATTACCTACATTAAATTTACCAACATTTGATGGAACTTTGACAGAGTACATTGCTTTCTGGGATCAGTTTAAATCACAGATAGATGACAGGGATGATTTGTCAGATGCCACCAAACTACAGTACTTACGTTCACAGCTCAGGGTAAAGCCCTGGACTTGGTCCGGCATTACCAAACCACTGACATTAATTATCAACATGCCAAGGATCAATTAAAGAATACGTATGGCAACACAGAGGAGATAATGATAGCTATATTTTATCGATTGTCCGATCTTGAAGCTTGCCGTCATGACCGTCAGAGCTTAAGAAGTTCAAAATCGAAGTCACGAGTCTGACAAACAGTCTCAGAGATTTACACGATTGGGGCGGATCGGAATGGATGGTCAGTCAGACAATTCAGAGGAAACTAGCTAGCACTACAATACATGAGTTACACTTGAAGTATGGGACTAACCGGTTCACAATACAACAGATTGTTGAGGGGTTGAGTGATATCGTGATTCACCTGAGTATAGGTGAGAGAGAAAGGTCACCACCATCATCACATAAACAAACAGTTAGTTACTCAGAAAACTCGAGAGATAGAACTAAAGCACCCGCTAGGATCGGCACCTATTATGCCCAAGACAGGTCCTCAACCAAGGGAAACCACTAAGACATGTGTGTTCTGCGAAGGTGAACACTAGCACGAGTTGCTCTCGGTATGCAACACTGAGCAGTAGGCAGAGACTAAGGAGTTGCAGCGATGCTTAAGGTGTTGTGGAAGACATGAGGCAGAAGATTGCCAGTCCATCTTTCAGAGTGCTATAATTGCCGGAAAGGTAAGCACCATACTGCACTATGTCACAACAATTTAAGGGAAC
Source organism: Cherax destructor (assembly GCA_009830355.1). NCBI lineage: Eukaryota > Metazoa > Arthropoda > Malacostraca > Decapoda > Parastacidae > Cherax > Cherax destructor. The sequence goes on along the minus strand of WNWK01052286.1, from coordinate 2,720 downwards.
CCCAGGCTAAGTAGGGACGTTTCTCCAGTAGAGATAGAAGGCGAGCCCGAGCCTGAAGTGGTAGCCAGCGTGATTAGTATGGGCAAAGTCTCTAATCTGAGTGAGAAGCACAGAGCTGCTGCCCTACCTACAGTCATGGCAGGGGTTGTGAACGGGAACAGAACCGAAACAACCCGATTATTCTTTGACTCAGGGCACAAGTGTCCATGATAACAGAGAAGTTGGTGGCAGGTTAAAGTTGAAGGCCACCGACAAATTTAATGCGACATTGGGAGGTGCTATAAGTCAGGGCCCACCCAAGTCTTATGATGTTGTGGATGTCACTGTTAAACTGGGTGGACATCGCAGAAATATTACAGCTTTGATAGTAAAGACGTTACCTGCGGCTATTACGACCAGAGGTCTTGCAGCAGCAACCAAGCGATTAAAAGACCTTGGTGTGAAGCTGGCAGACCAGGACATTACCACTGACACAGTCAGAAATGTAGTATCCTGGTGGAGCCAACTATCTTGATGACTTCCTGTCCACGACGGACTGTTAAGGAAGGAATTGGTTTATACAGATCCCCAGTAGGATATATCATCGGTGCAGAATTCCTCATGAGTTCCCTGCAAGCAGAGAGGGGGAAGTTCACACCCTGATAGCTGGGGAGTAGTGATAATGAATGTTAGTGTACACGACGAACCCCGGGTAAGCCAAACCAAGTAGGAAGTGCAACACTAGCCACCTTGGGGAGACGCTTTTATGGGGTACCTAAAGAGGGAGATATATTGCCATTAAACCCAGGGAACCTCGCATCAGTGGGAAGAAGGGCTACCGGGGTATATAGGCCACTGGGTGGGAAAGTACGAAGCTGCTCAGACAAGGCTAGACATGTGAAAGACATTAAAGTTAAAGGGAAGGTGTTAAGATCACCGGAACCCATAAGTTTACACCCCAGCAATCCACATGGCGGAAACTGGACAGTCGGAGTTAAACCAGAGTCTGCTCGGCGAGAGTGGCCGGACAGCACTCGTGTCCAGGGCCCGCTGTAAGGGCTTTGGGAGGTGAACTTGCGTAGCTCACCTTCACCTTCGCTGGGGGAGGATGTGGAAACTTTTTAGTCACTAAAAGTTCCACAGGGTAAGTGAGCCGTAAAAGCCTTACATCCGTGGATCGGCCCTCGGGTTTATAAACCCACACTCCCAACCAAAACAACTACACACTCCAGCTTTTGAAGGTGACTATTGTGTATATTTTAATTGATAGATTTATCCACCTAGGAACACCTAGGCAAGTTTGTACAGATAGAAACTAATAGTAAGATTATTAAGGCAGCGTTAGGCATTAATACTGTAGCTCTAGCACCCTAATATAGGTAGTTATAGGCCTGAATAGGCAAGCATTAGGTTATGTTAGCTAGAGACAACTGGCAGCCCACACGTCTAGGCAGTGTGGTGGTCAGAAATTGTGACCTACGTTCTTCCCAGACCAGACTCCCACGAACAAGACGTGCTGGATTAGGCAGCACCCCCGGTGACCCAACATCTGTCCTGGGGCCACGGAGGAGATCCCAATACCGTGGGGAAAACTGCCCATCCAGACCCCCGTCACAGTAAGACTAGGCCTTTTCTCAGGATTGGGCCGGTTTTCTGGGGAAACATTGTGATTATCTTGGGGCTTAGGCGGGGCGGGGCGACTATGTTTGGTTTACCAGCGTCGTCTCTTAAGTTCAAGTCTGGGCTAGTGTTACTTACTGTATATTGTCAAGGGCTTCCCAGGAACCAGGGAACTCTGGGGTGCAGACAGGACACTAATTACACCATCTTTTGCAGACAAAGTTTCTTCACTGCACATGGTGTTAGGGGGGGTTTATATGGAAGACCAGGACACATAGCCACCCTTTTTTTCCAAAGTAAGTAATCTCCCTTCTAGTAAATTTTTGTAGGCAGTGTGGGTTCCCCTTCCGCAATCACTAAAATTTGTCCATAGCCACTTGTAAGTCTGAGAGAAGTGTCTCAGAGTGTCGGTGTCAACAGTGCTTGCCCAGAGTGCAACACAAGAGGAATCCAAACAAAGTTTCTACAGTACCGACATTTCCTGTCCAGTGCCCTTGAAGACAGCCAGGGGTTTTTGGTAATCCCTGATGTATGCTGGGGGGGCAGTTGAACAGTCTTGGGCCTCGACACTTATTGTGTTGTTCTCAACGTGCTAGTGGCACCTGGTTTTTTCTGGGGAGTTAACTCACCTGCCGAGTCTTTTGTTTTAGGGAGTGACTCGGTCCTTTTTACTAATCCCTCGAGAATTTTCCCCCGTGTATATAATAATGCTTCCGCCGCTTAGAGAGTACAGGTTTAGGAACTTGCCCCCCAGTTTGGGTGGTTTATCGCAGTTATGGGTGCCGTGAAGGTTCTCTGCACTTTTCTAGGTCAGGAAAACCCGCCTTGGAAAGGTGGGTTAGGGCAGCAATATTCCGCCAGATAGAACAAGCGACCTGAAAAGTGACAACATGGGCTTGACATCCCTGGTTTTAAGGTTCTCATTATCCATCCTGTCATTTTCAGCAGATGGATTGCTCTTGTGTTATGGTCCTTGAAGGTGAGATCTTCTTTACATGATCCCTCCCAGGTCTTTGACATTAGTTTTTTTGCTTTGTGTGGTTGGAATTTGTTTGTACTCCGATGAGATTTTAATTTCCCCACGTTTTCCATATCTGAGTAATTGGGGAAATTTTTTTCAT
>WNWK01052285.1:0-12226 GCA_009830355.1 Cherax destructor | reverse complement strand
GTGGAATTTCCCGCAGTCAAATTAAAACAGCTATATTGCAAGGATAACGTCTTCGCTTATTGGCAGGGAGGACAAAAGTGTCACTTTAAGGATAGGGAGTTCTTGGAGCTCAAGCTGTAAATTCATCACCACATGTCTGGGAAAATTCCGTTGGACAATGGTGTGGGCAAAAAACAGAACCACAACAAGATTGAGGAATGGTGCTTGTCAATAGTAACAGGAGCAGTATCTATGGTTGTGAAGAGAAAGATCCAACTGCCAGCATTCTGGACCAGTGATGATCAGTGCCGCTCTTGAGAGCGTGAAATGAGATGTCTTTACCAACATGGCTAGCAGAGCCTTACCAATACTATGGTCTGGAAGATAGGTATTAGGAGAAGTCGGTCGCAGAGTAAAAACTTTGTCCATTGAGTAGGTTGAAACAGAGTTTAAGGGAGTGCGTGACGAGCTTGTCGTTTCTGAGATGAACGAGAAGAAAGTGTCGAATCGTCAAGTGTGGGTCTTGGTCGTTTGGGTGTGGGACCAGGGGTGGTCCGATGTGAGATGGGCGAGCGATTCGAAATGGCCGCACCGTCGAGGAGAAGCGGAATCAAGGTCAGAGAAGAGCGAAGGTCAGATGTATCGAAAGGGCCAGTCGGGTCCCTGGGACCTGAAGCAGGTGACGAACTGGCACCTGCTTCAGGTACAGGGTATTAGGTTGTCCGAAGAGTTATCCATTAACAAGGTAGGGTCAGAACTAGGTGCGGTATCAAGGGTCCCGGGTAGAGTCACGGATTAGGGCATCCATGGTTAGGTTACTTCTTTCTTTTGTTTTTAAGAAAAAAAAAGAAAGAAAATAAAATAAAAATAAAAAAGAAAAAAAAGGGGGAACGTGGAGGAATAGCTCCTAGGAGGGATGAAAGGGCGTAAATCCCTTCCGCGCCCAAGAGGACCTCAACACCGCAAGTAGTCAGATGCTGCATGGAACCCGTGCCATACCCTACCCTTCATGCCAGTAAACCAGCAATCCGGGATAGCAACCTCACATCCACCGAGCCACCTCGCGAACAAGAGAGAGGCGGCCGGATATCCCACTAAAGCATACCGCCTTCGGCCATGTTGCATGCAAAGTATGTAACCTTTATTCGGAACATGTTAAACACACCCACATAGGCTCCCCTCCAACCAGCGAACCATCGTTAAGGGTTTGGTGATGAGGCCCCATCATCAAATCAACGACTCGGTTCAGCCAATTAAATGCGAGTTTAACAATGACAAAGGTGTCGTGGTTACCACTCGCAGTTTGTCATTGTTAAACTCGCATTTAATTGGCTGAACCAGTCGTTGTTTATGATGGCCCTCATCACCAACTGTGAGTTCATTGAACAATGTCTCGTAGGTTACTCTGCTTGCATGCTCTCCCCACGAGGGCTCAGGACTAGGCTTCCACCTCAAATGGGTAGAGTGCCACCATGGCACATATAATAATGGGACCGCTTTCCTCAACCATCCCACTCATTAGTTAAAGCTAAACTTTTCTCGAGACATAAGTCCAGCTTTAAACTTAAGAGTGAGACAGCCGACGTAGGGCTAACATAGGTCCAAGGTGCCTGCGGTCGGTAGCAGGGCACTCCCTAGAAGTCATTGTATTTAGTTAGGATGTGTTAGGGACTTTGGGTAGAACCAGCCCTTTTTTTCCCTAGTGGGTTTTTTTTTAGTGGGAGGGTGCCCTGCTACCGACCGCAGGCACCTTGGACCTATGTTAGCCCTACCGGCCGGCTGTTTCACTCTTAATTTTAAAGCTGAACTTATGTCTCAGAAAAATTTAACCTTTAACTAATGAGTGGGATGGTTGAGGGGAAAGGCGGTCCCATTATTATATGTGCCATGGTGGCACTCTACCCATTTGAGGTGGAAGCCTAGTCCTGAGCCCTCTTGGGGTGGGGTGTTGCATGCAAAGAGTATGTAACCTTTATTCGGAGCATGTTAAACACACCCACATAGGCTCCTCCAACCAGCAAACCATCGTTAAGGGTTTGGTGATGAGGGCCCCATCATCAAATCAACGACTCGGTTTAGCCAATTAAATGCGAGTTTAACAATGACAAAGGTGACGTGGTTACCACTCGCAGTTTGTCATTGGAATTCCTGCATAGAGCTGGTTGTGGAAAGTTGTCTGTCTTTTGGCTGCTGCTTAGCCTAGACAACTGTGGCGTGCACTAAACACTACTCCTTTGTATATAGTGTACATATGTGTAAATAGCACTTTGTTATACTTGGTGAAGGAAAAGACAAAAGTCTTATATAATCACAATTACTTGGTGAAGGAAAAGATAAAAGTTTGGAATTAATCTAGCTGATTTTTGAAAGAAATACAATTTCAATACATCTTCTACTGTGTTTCTTTGATCCAAGCTTCCTTTACACTCAGGTTAACAGGCCATTGAACCTGAGGTTGTAATAGGCCACCACCACCGGAATCCGAAAGGTGGCCTCCAGAGATACACCAGTCACCCGAAAGATACCCAAGGCAACCCCCCGGGAGACCGGAGAGGGATTGGGACATCCCCAGTGTCGTTGGAGGTAAATCCTGCGAGTTCACAGGTAAATCGGGCAATCGACAAGGAAGTGAAGAACCGAAATAGGGACCTGACAAGTCTCACAGAGAGGAACAGGGCATCTGTCCATGAGATACCCATGGGTAAGGCGTGTATGACCAATGCAGAGCCGGGAGAGTGCAGTCTCCCGAGAACGGCAATGGTGGTAGAAAGATGGCCACAAACCTAAAAGTGGTTTAATAGAGTGCAATTTGTTACAGCGGAGACGGGCAGAGAAGACTGGAAAATGGTCCCTGTATGGAATACCCCTATAAGAAACCGGAAGATCATGCACCACTGACCGCGCAGCAACATCCACTTGCTCATTGCCGACACAACCATTGTTGAAAACGGAGGACTAATGGATGAGGAGAGTCGAATTGTTTAATGGCTTCTAAAGCACTGAGGGAATCCGAAATGATCACGAACGTCGAAGGAGACATATGTAATACGAAGAAGCGCTATGAGGATGGCATACAACTTAGCAGTAAGGACACTATCTGAGTCCAACAAGTGGCCTCAGACAACTTCATCAGGAAATACTGCCGTGAACCCAACACCATTAGAAGATTTAGAATCATCTGTATAACCAGCAATGGCACGAGCATGTGACCGGAAGTATTCGAGAAAAAGAGAGCGAGTAGCAGGCATAGGTAAGAAAGCTTTGGAGCACGGCAGTGGGGGAGGGCAGACATGAATTGTCGGAACTTCCCAAGGGAAAAGAGAATTGGCAGATGCTAAATGAACGTACAAGAAGGCAACTGGAGGGAAGACCGGAGTGAGTGAAGGCGAAGAGAAAACGGTCGGAGTAGGCAGGGGTATCAAGCAAACAGTGGGTTCCTACTGTCTAAGACTAACCTGTACGTGGAAGGAACACGAAGATCATGAGCGCGGACAAAATAAGGAAGACAATGATCATCTCGACGATCAGCCAGGGAAGGAACATTCGCCTCTGCATAGAGGCTTTCAATAGGGGATGAACGAAAGGCACCAAGGCATAAACGGAGACCTTGGTGATGAATGGGATATAACTTAGAAAGAGCTGTGGGAGAGGCCAAAGAATAGACTTGGTCACCATAATCCAGCTAGGACAAGACTAGGGTGGAATGCAAAAGGAGGAGAGTGCGACGATCTGCTCCCCATGAACGATGTGCGAGAACCTTAAGGAGATTCAACCAACCATGGCAAGTTGCCTTTAAAGAAGGCATGTGACCATGTGAGGTCTCCACGTCAACTGGCGATCAAAGAGAAGGCCAAGAAACTTGACCGTATCACATGCCGGAAAACCGTGTAAGTACAGTGGAGTATATGGAATAAGCGGACGTCTAGTGAAGGTAATGAATCAGGTTTTTGTACTAGAAAATTTAAAGCCATGAGAAGTGGTCCAATGGGAGACTCGGTCTATCACAACCTGAAGGGAGGCTGCTACTAGTCGACAGTGATCGCCCGAGTAAGCTATAGCGAAGTCATCTACATAAAGTGACGACCAAATATGCAAAGGAAGAATGGAAGAGTAGTGCTGAGGACAACCTTTTGGGTCTCCCTCGGCTTGTACGAAGTCCGAGGAAAGTGAGGCGCTAATACGGACCCGAAAATGTCTATTGAATAAGAAAGCAGCGATGAAGTGTGGTAGATTACCGCGGAGGCCAAAGGAGTGGGCTTGGGCAAGAATGTTATACCTCCAAGTGGTGTCATATGCTTTCTCTAGGTTAAAAAAGACCACCAGGATGGAGTGGTAGTTAGCAAAGGCATTCCGAATATATGTATTTAAGTTGAGTAAGGGGTCTAAGGTAGAGCATCCTTTGCCAGGGGAAAGGCTATTGCGAGTTTCTAAGAACCACATAAGACGTCTATTTACCAATCGTTCCAGCACCTTGCAGACCACACTGGTCAGCACAATGGGACGATAGTGAGAGGTATCAAGCCCCGAAGCGCCTGGTTTGCGAAATGGTAGTACAGTATCCGATTTCCCTTGTCGAGGGAGAACCCCTCGCTCCAAAATAAGATTGAAAAGACGTAAAAAAATGGGAAGGGCCGTAGAATGGAGATGTTGTTGCATACTGATGTGGATATCATCAGGTCCCGCTACTGACAGTCAGCAAATGGAAAGTGTGGACTCCAATTCTAGGAGAGTAAAAAGTACGTTATATGGCTCCAATCCATCGGAGGAGAAATCTAAGGGCAATTGCTCCTTGGCAGGCTTAGACGCAAGAAATGAGGGACAGAGGTGAAGCCCTCGGGAGATACGGACAAGATAGTTCCCGATTTCTGTGGCAACTTCGAGAGGTTCTCTGACATCAACTCCAGCAACCCGCAAAACGGGATCTGGGTCCGGGTGTACTTGCCACACAACTTCCGCACCTTTTTCCAATTCGCGCACATAGGGGAAGCCAAGGTAATGATAGACACGTAGTCTCGCGAACAAGTGCGTTTAGCATCGTGGAAGACGTGGTGAGGAACTGCCCTTGCCCGCTTGAAATCTAACAGATGCTCTGCGGTACGATTATATCGATAACGGCCCCACGCTGCACGTTTTAAATGCACTGCATGGGTGCATATAGGAAACCACCAAGGTCTGAGAATACCTACCTGAGGCTTGGGGGATAGAATGCGTCGCCTCAGTTAGGACAAAAGTCGAGAATTGGTGTCCTATTTCATCAATAAGAGGACGAAAGGGGTCCTCAGAACAGGTTGTAAGATGGGAGTATAAGTTCCAATCTGCTCTAGCAAATTGCTAACGAGGGTTACGAAGTGGATGGGTATATGTAGTAGAAGTAAGAAGAATAGGAAAGTGATCACTATCATGTTAATCTGGAAGAACAGACCATGCGAAATCAAGTGCAATGGTTAAGGAACAAATAGGAAGATCAATACAGGAGAGAGACTGAGTGTGAGAGTCGAAATGGGTAGGAGCACCCGTATTTAAAGCATGAAGAGGATGAGAAGCGAGAAGTCTCTCCAACTGATCACCACGAGAGTTGCAGTGGGACCCACCCCACAGGTGATGGTGAGTATTAAAATCACTTAACAAGATGGGCGGCAGTAGAGAAGAAAATAAAAATGCAACATCAGAGATACAGAATGCATGGGAGGGAGAAAGATAGAGAGCGCAAACTGTAAACCATGTGTGTAAATAAATACGAGCTGCAGTATAATGCAGCGGGGAACGAACAAAAACTTGTTGATATGGTATAACAACCCACACAAGAAGCGTGCTTTCATTAAACGATTCGTCGGGTAAAGGATAGGAAGAATGTAACAGCTCGTAACTCGAAACGGGTGAATGACAGCAGAATGAAGTTTGGGCTCAACACATACTGGGGACAACTGGGAGAGCAATACTTGGAGTTACCCTCGATTGCCTCTAAGGCCACAAATATTCCATTGTAAAAAAAGACATTATGTACAGAAATAAAAATAGTAACAATAAGAAACGATAAAACTTGTGGGCTTTTAGGATCAGTAAAGTCAACGTGTGGGGGCAATGGTAAGCGTGTAATCAAGGAAGAAGTAGAATGTTGCCGAGGAAGAGTGTGTTGCTAGGGTCGTAAAATAGAAGGGGTAAAGGAGGCAAGTTATTGTCCATCAGGGTGTCGTCTCCGCAATATAGCTGGAGATAGCATCTAACATCTCGGCTGTTAAGGAAGCCGACGATGCCCTGATGTCAAGAAACAGGAGAGGCATTGCAAGTAGAGGTTGGAGTAACTATGAGGGGGGGGGAGTTTGACCTTGGAGAGATGCGCTGGTGGGGGTAGAATAGTCTTGCAGTGTAACAGGAGAGGAAGGAGGTTGGAAGGTAAATATGGAAGAAGATTGGGGGGAACAGGGGAAGAGGGGACTACACGAGGGGGGTGAACCTCCACCTTTGTGGGAGAGCTGGAAAGGGGGTGAGAACTAGGCTCCGAGGTAGAGGATAGATTCAACTGTACTGGTGATGGACGCAAGGAAAATGTAGGTCTGCGAGGTCTCGTAGACTGAGAGGCAAGCGAGTGAGATGAAGGAGAAGTAGGAACTGGTGCGGAGGTAGGAGTGTCAGAGGATAAATCTGCAAAAGAATTAGAAACTGGGGTGACCCTGGATGACACGGATGCAGAGGGATTGGGAGACGGGAGGGCCATCGAGGTTGGAGGTCTTTGGGCTACCCGAATGTATAGGACACAATTAAGTTTTTCTTGAAGGCGGAGCTGAGAGACAGCCATAGTGTAAGTAAGGCCCTCATGCTCCTTAAGATAACGAATCTCTCGTTCATTACGATAGACCTGACAACGGCGTGAAAAGGAAGGATGAAGTTCCTTGCAATTGAGACAAGAGGGGGAAGACTACAAGACATATTGGAATGATCCGCGGCACCACAGACCGGGCATTCTGCTGCAGATCTGCAGTGTTTAGAGGGGTGCTCAAAACGCCAGCAATTACGACACAGTTGGGGAGTGGGAACTACTTGATGGACCTCTAGGCTATGGCCTGCGATATATACAGAGGACGGAAGTTCACGGAAATCGAAGGTTAAACGAGCGATGTTACTAGGAAAACGCCTCTGCCCACGTGTGGGCAGGATGTATGTATCTACCTTAAGAATAGCGAGGTTCTGAAGTGTTAATTGTTCCAAAATATCATCGCTGCAAGACAAAAAGTCACTCTGTACAATGGTACCTGGTAAGACCACCGTACCACTGCAAGAGTAGCGTGCTTACGAACGGTGACTGGTATGTTTTCTATGGAAGTGATACAGGAGAGAGCATGAGCTTGTTCTGAATTCTTTACTGTTACGACAAACGCTCTGCTTCGAAGAGCATGGAAGGATTTATATAGGCCAATGTGCCGTAAAAGAGTTTTACCAATTCCATAAACAGAAAGATAATCAGTTTGAGACATCGTTTGAAAAGAAAAGAATTTAGCCCGGTCCGCAAAGGTAGCGAGTGTCGTGTAGGTCGTTTTTGAGCGATCATCGACGAGCTGTCGCGGGCGGTCTGACCTGAGGAAGATGGGTGATCCGAAAACTGTTGCACCATATTCGGGGAAGCTGGACTCATTGTGAAAGGCATGCTAGAAGCAGTGGCATGAACAGAAATGGGTGACGTCGCAGCACCTGAAGCAGGTGATGAAGCGTCACCAGCAGAAGGTACCGGGGTATGAGAAGAGTCGAGAGAATGGTCCAATAACGAAGTCAGGTCAGAACAGGATGTGGAGGAAGGGTTTCACTGGGCAAAGACTCCATAATAACAGGTGCTTCTTCTTTGATATCTCCTTTCTTGTTATTTTAACGAAAAAAAGAAAGAGGAAAGAAAAAAATAGGGACATCGGAGGGACAGCCACTAGAAGGCATGGAAGGGCTGTAAGTTCCTCCCCTCATCCGAGGGGGCCTCGAACCCATGAGCAGTGAAGATGCAGCATGGAACGCATTGTCATACCCTACCCTTCACTCCAGTAAACCAGCGCTCCGGGATAGCTGTCTCACATCTACCTAGCCACCTCGGCGGACAAAGGAAAGGGCGATCGGAAACCCACGACAAAGCATACCTCTTTCGGCTGCCACCTCCCAGAACCAATAGGCAGCTTCTGGAGGATACACCCATCATCTGTAGGACACCCCACCCACTTCTTGGAAATCTGGGAAGAGCAGGGCACCTTCAGACAATTCAGATTCCACGGCAAACCACCCCCTAGGGACCTCACGGAGAGGGAGGAAACCCAGCACACTTCCCCCTACATAGAAACTTGGGAGGGGACAGGGGAAGAAGGAACTGTACGAGGAGGAGGAGGATGAACTTCCACACTCGTAACAGAGCCAGTTAGGGGTGAAGAACCGGGTACAGAGACCAGGAAGGAAAAATGAGCAGGTTGCAGAATGGAGGGAGGGGTGAATGAAGATTTTAACAATGGGGATGTTTTGGACTTCAGAGATGGAGAGGGGTGATGGGGAGTAGGTGTTGTACGAAGAGGAAGTGGTGAGAACAGAATGAGGTGCCGAGGTAGGGACCTCTGAGTCCAGGACAGCAAAAGAATTAGAGACAGGGGTGACCACAGAGGCTGTTGCAAAAGTTGGGACCTCAGAGGAGGGGGGACGTTTAGCAACTCGAGAATTAGAAATATGGGTAAGTTTCCCTTGGAGGCATAGATGAGAGACTGCCATAGCATATGGGAGGCTTTCTGCCTCTGAGTAAACTCATTTAGGTAAACTTGGCAACGGCGAGAGTAAGATGGGTGAGCCTCATTACAATTAATGCAAGAGGGAGGTAGACTACAAGACGGATTGGTATGGTCATCGGCACCACAGACTGGGCATTCAGCTATGGACCTGCAATATTTTGCCAGATGACCAAAACGCCTTTTGAACTTGCAAACGGTGTCCCACTATACAAACAGAGGTTGGAAGCTCACGGTAGTCAAAAGTTAAGTGTGCTACATTGCAAGGGTATCATCTCCGCCTGCAGGCAGGAAGGACATAAGTGTCTACTTTGAGGATTGAGAGGTCTTGGAGTTCTAGCTGTTCCAGAATGTTATTGCCACATGTCTGGAAATTCTGTTGGACAATGGTATGGGGCAGAATGACAGTACCACTACAAGAATTGAGTGAATGATGTTTTTCAATCGTTACAAGAATAGATAGTTGTAAGGAGAGAAAGATCGTGAGCTTGGTTAGCATTCTGGACAGTGATGATGCGTGTACCGCCCTTGAGAGCATGAAAGGATATATTTCTACCGACATGGCATAGGAGCGCCTTGCCAATACTATGGTCAGAAACATAGGCAGTAGAGGAAGTAGGTCATAGAGTAAAAAAAACTTAGTTCATTGCACATTTTGAAACTGTGTGTAAAGGGAGTGCATTACGGGCCAGTCGTTTATGAGAAGAATGAGAAGGAAGCAAAGAATATCATCAGATAATTGTCATGGGCATTTAGGTGTGGGACTGAGTTGGTCCGACGTGGAACGGTGGGCGATTCGAAAATTGCCGCACCGTAGAGGGAGAAGCCGGAAGCATAGTTTAAAAAGAGTGGAGGTCAGACGTATCGAAGGAGTCAATCGAAACCCTGGTACCTGAATCAGGTGACAAAACAGCACCAGCAAAATGTACAGGGGTATTAGAAATGTCTGAAGAGTGGTCCAATAATGAGGCAGGTTTGAAACAGGGTGCGGTATCGAGAAGGGGCTCAGGGGTATGAGGTGCATGGATTGCATACTCCATGATTAGGTTACTTCTTTCTTTTTGTTTGTTTTTTTAGAAAAAAAAGAAAGAAAAGAAAAAGAATGGAAAAAGGGGGGAACATGGAGCAATAGCTCCTAGTAGGAATGAAAGGGCTGTAAATCTCCCTCCATGCCCAAGAGGACCTCAACACCGCAAGTAGTGCAGATGCGGCATGGAACCCGGGATAGCAACCTCACATCCTCCGAGCCACCTCGGTGAACAAAAGAGAGGGCAACCAGACACCTGCCACAAAGCATACCTCCTTTGACCACCAAACCCGGAATCCGAAAGGCGGCCTCCAGAGATACACCCGTTACCCGAAAAACACCCAAAGCCACCCCCTGGGAGACCAGATAGGGATCGGGACATCCCCAGCCAATCCAGATTCCACAGGAAACTACACCACCGCCAAGAACCTCAACGGAATCGGATGGACAATGGTACCCATCCCCCCACCTAGGAACCAGAATGCCTGTGGAGAGAATCCCAAAGGCTGAAAACAGGAAGGGAATAGGGGAGGGATGGGGGGAGAAGGGAAGGGAAAGGAGGGATGGGATAGAGGAGGGGGGATTGGGGGTAATTAGGTTCGGTCTGAGGAAGGAGACCAAAAGGTCTAACTCCTCAAACCAAGAGCCTCTTCACCACGCCAAGGAGTCCCCCTTGAAGAGGAATTTTTCCGACATATTTCGAAAGTAAGATTTTGGCCTATTGCTTCGTCCCATGCCATTATTAATGATTAGATTGAAATGATTTTCACAGACAATATAAAACAAAGTGTTTGAATTTACTATGAAAATTCATTTGGAATATCTCAAATATATTCACACCACACATTGCCCTCAGATGTCGTGTCTGAGGGCAATGTGAGGTGTGAATATAATGCAGTTTGGAGATTAGGAGGAGGTGTGGAATTACCAAAACTATTATCCAGAGGGCTGAGGAGGGGTTGTTGAGGTGGTTTGGACATGTAGAGAGAATGGGACAAAATAGAATGACTTCGAGTGTATAAATCTGTAGTGGAGGGAAGGCGGGGTAGGGGTCGCCCTAAAAAAGGTTGGAGGGAGGGGGTAAAGGAGGATTTGTGTGCGAGGGGCTTGGACTTCGAGCAAGCATGCGTGAATGTGTTAGATAGGAGCGAATGGAGATAAATGGTTTTAGGACTTGACGTTCTGCTGGAGTGTAGGCAAGGTAACATTTATGAAGGGTTTCAGGGAAACCGGCAGGACGGACTTGAGTCCTGGAGATGGGAAGTACAGTGCCGGCACTCTGAAGGAGGGGTGTTAATGTTGCAGTTTTGTAGCTGTAGTGTAAGCACGCCTCTGGCAAGACAGTGATGGAGTGAATGATGATGAAAGTTTTTCTTTGTCGGGCTACCCTGCCTTGGTGGGAAACGGCCGATGTGTTTAATAATTTTAATTTTGTGGGGGAGGTTAAAGGCCGATATTTCGGAAGTATCAAAAGCGGAGCAAATGTATTTTTAGGCATGAATATAAGCTACCTTACATTCATTCCATATATAACAAATTCGTGTTAGACGTAGAATGTATTCTACGAGTTGGCAGTGACCGCAGCGCCGCTGCGGTCACTGCCAAATGTCATAATCAGTATTTTTTTTTTTCTCAGTTGTTTGATGGGCTCTCATATATAAACTATCACATTCCATTACATATATGCTTCTAAACGAGCACCAAATAGAAAAAAAGAATCGGACGAAAAATAAGAAAAAAAAAACGGGGACACCATCCCCCTATTGAATGCACATTTACTTGAATGTTTCCGAGACTGACCACATATAAAGGGCCTTCAGATCATCAGGGATACACCTGTACACGGCTTAAAAATCATAAGAAAATCTTTTTTTAACTGATCAGTCATACTAATGACTATAATGGACAGCTAACTGATCATTATTATTATAATCAAATATTATAATCAAATAGAAGCGCTAAACCACAGGGGTTATACAGCGCTGCAGGTTATTGTAGGATGCAGGGAGAGTGGGTTGTAAGAGGGAGATGGATGATTAGTAGGGTATGGAGTGCAAGATGACGGTGGATAGTGCAGGGGTGGAGGGTAGCAAGAGATCGAGTAGAAGGGACTGAGGGGGGTGCTAGAGGTATAATCTTCAGAGTTTGTGTAGTAAGTCAGTTTCTGTCAAAAAGTCAATGGGGAGTCAGGATTAAAGGAGGGTCCATCTGCAAGAAGGAAGGTAAAGAAAGGGCCGCAGGCGAGACGTCGTTGGAGGTAAATTCTGCGTGCTCGTTGAGAGAGTGGGCAGTCCAACAGGATATGTCGAACAGACACTGGAACCTGACAATGCTCACAGAGAGGGGCAGGGGGCCTCTCCATGAGATACCCGTGAGTAAGGCGAGTGTGGCCGATGTGAAGACGGGAGAGTGTAGTCTCCCAACCTCGACATTGGTGACAAGAAGAAGGCCAGAAACCTATAACCGGTTTAATAGA
>WNWK01052284.1:0-12227 GCA_009830355.1 Cherax destructor | reverse complement strand
GTGGGAGACAGTCAGTTTTTAACAAAAAATTATAGCTCAGTACTTTACAGTAGTTTATTGTACATTTCAGAAAGTAAAAATTAAAGATGGGACAAAAGGTTCTTAAAAAAAAAAAAACACCGGGGGAAGAAAAAGATCCATACAAGCAAAGCAGAGCTTTCTTAATTTTAAGTTTTCATTTTTTCATTGATGACATTAATTTCAATTTTGAAAAACCCTTTGCATATGGGAGGAAGAGATGGGACATGAAAATTACTTTAAAAGTTATACAGAAAAAGGATAAAAAAGATTAGAAAAAAAATTATTTTTCTTACCAGCAAAAAGGGTAAAGAGTTTTAAGGGATGTAAATTGGGGAAAAAAGTGGAATCAGAAAATATTAAAAAATTTTTTCTTCACAGAGAAAGATCAGTGGAATGAATTAAAAGA
This sequence comes from Cherax destructor, assembly GCA_009830355.1. Taxonomy (NCBI): domain Eukaryota; kingdom Metazoa; phylum Arthropoda; class Malacostraca; order Decapoda; family Parastacidae; genus Cherax; species Cherax destructor. Next base: position 11,800 of record WNWK01052284.1, on the reverse strand, counting down.
GGCTATAGTAAGTACAGTGGAACCTCAGTTTTCTTTTTTAATTCTTTCCCAGAGAATCTGAAAAAAAACAAATTCGATAAAAAACTAAAGCAATATTTCCCATAAGAAATAATGAAAAACCCAAATTAATCCGTTCCAGACACTCAAAAATATTAAAAAAAAATACATTTTATGAGAATAACTATATTTTTACATACAGAAAAACAATGAGAAAAAAATATAAAGAACTAATTTTAATTAAAAAAAACGAACATTTAAATCAGTTTTACCTTTATTGAAGACTCTTGTTGGCGTATGAAAAAGGGGGGAGGAGGGGGGAGGGAGAGGTTATCTCTGCTAATCACTACTCCCTTTACCACCATCACAACGACTATCACCACACAACCACTCCACCATCATACCCCCATCACAACCACTAAACCCTCACAACCACTACCACCCTCTACCCCCCATCACAACCACTACCACCCTCTACCAAACCCTCACAACCACTCAACCCTCTCACCACCATCACAACCACTACCACCCCCACCACCATCACAACCACTACCACCATCACCCAAACCCCTACAACCCTCTACCACCATCACAACCACCCCACCCCACCACCATCACAACCACTACCACCCTCTACCACCATCACAACCACTCCACCCTCTACCACCATCACCCTCCCACCACCATCCCCAACCACTACCACCCTCCACCACCTCCCCAACCACTACCACCCTCTAAACCCAATCACTACCACCCTCTACCACAATCACTACTACCCTCCACCACAATCACTACCACCCTCTACCACCATCACAACCACTACCCCCCTTTACCACCATCACAACCACTACCACCATCCACAACCATCACTACCACCATCACAACCACTACCACCCTCTACCACCATTACTACCACTTTCTACCACAATCACTACCCCTTTACCACAATCACTACCACCCTCTACCACCATCACTACCCCCAAAAAAGCCAGACTGACTCAGAATGCATGCTTGGGATGTTTTGTGTGGGCGCCGGGCGGACACATTAGTACTTTTGGGACAAAAACCAAGGTAAAAACGAAAATAAACCAATTTTGACGAAAAAGTTGTAGAAAACTGGGGCAAAAAAACCAAGGTTCCATTGTATTTAACTAAGGGAAATTTTTTAAAAATATGATGCATAAATTATTGATGATGGGACCCCAAACATAACTCGCTTCTGTAGTTTTGGGGGGATAATTCAGACTTACTAATGCTGTTGATTCCAGGGTTTTTTTTGGGCTAATTTACACGCCATATCAGTGTTTATTCCACATTATATATAATCCCCGATTTTCGTAAAAACTTCACCCTGAAGTCTGTTTCCAATGCCATTACCGAACAATTTTACCCCTTAAAGGGAAAAAATTTTCCACGTAGGTTAGTCTACCCCCAGCCCCCCAAAAATACATTTCCCCACAAGAACTTACAAAATTATACTTACATAATTGCACTTTTCCCGGGGTTTTCTTAACCCGAGGGTCCACTGTACATTATTTATTCATTCCAGAATGCTGTTAAATCCCATTCCCAAAAAATTTTATTCCCAAAAGGAATAATGTAAATTAGACTAGTCCTTTTAGACCCCCAAAAAATACATTTTAAAAAGCACTTACAAAAATACACTTACAAAATTGTTCGAGTTTGGAGCATCAAACGGGGGTCCACTGAAAGATATACAGTGGACCCCAGATTCGAGGGCGCGGATAACGATAAATTCAAGACAAACATTTTTCTTAAAAATAATGGTTCGGAAAACGATGACCCCTTGGGAAAAACGCTTTTTTTTTTTGGGAGGCGACAGGCACAACCCCTCCATCCAGGACAGGGGCCATTGTTTACCAGCAGTGAGCGCCACCCACGATTCATCCCATACATTTTGTCATTATTCCATTGTTTTTAGTGCTTGAACCAAATAAGCCACCATGGGCCCAAAAAGCTTAGTGCCAGCCCTGTGGTAAAGGGTGAGAGGGAAATGTGTCTTTTTAAGGAGTCAGTGTTTCTACGAATTTTACGTTACTAAAGCACAGGAGTTGATAAAGGCTATAGCACCAGCCAGCAATAAAGTGTAGCATTAACAGTGTAGCAAGTAAGAAAAATTTAAACAAAAAAAAATGAAACAAAAAACTTAACTCCTCCAATTTTTTTGGGGAGTTATATAGGGGACTGACAACACCGCCGTGTGTCTGGGGGCCCACCACTATTTAAGGCGATCTTTAGTCCCCCTTATACACATAAGAACATAAAAGGAGGAACACTGCAAAACCTGTTGGCCCATACTAGGGTCCTTCAAATCCATCCCACTAACAGAATATTTGCTAAACCCCAATTTTCAATGCTAAAAGAAATATCCCTTTGAAAACCCCCATTTACTCATGTGCAAGCCCCACTAAACCAACCCCCCCACTCTTGAATTTACCCAAACCCTAAATTTAAAACTCCCCAAGGTCCTTTTTTTAATAACTTACTGGGGCAGACTGTTCCACTCATCAACCACCCTATTTCCAAAAAAATATTTCCATATTTTTTCTAAATCTAAACTTATCTAATTTGAATCCATTATTGGGGGTTCTTCTTGGAGAGATATCCTCAAGCCCTTTATTTATACCCCTTTGTTAATACCCATTTTCCACTTGTATACCTTTAATCATGTCTCCCCCATTCTTCGTCTTTCAAGTGAATGTAATTTAAGGGTTTTAATCTTTTTCATAAAAAAATTTTTAATGTTATGTATTAATTTAGTCATTTTAGCTGAATGTTTTCTAAAATTAATATCCATTTTGTAATATGGAGACAAGAACTGAGCTGCGAATCTAAGTGAGGCCTTATAATGATGTATAAAGCTGTAATATAACCTCCCTGTTGGGTTAATTCTTGATATAAACCCGTAATCTGTTTAGCCTTTTACGCATGCTTAGGCATTGCTGTCTTGGTTTAAGGTTGCTGCTTTCCATAACCCGTTCTTTTTGAATCCGTATGGCTAAGTTCTATGTTATTTAACTTATAAGTGCTTTGGGGATGGAACCCCAGCTTCAGAACCCGCATTTATTCTACATTGAATTGCATCTGCCACTTAAAACTTAACAACAAACACCACAACACCAGTCCTCACATTCGTAATGATATTTTATTTTATTCTTGGTTTTATGTCATGTTTCAATGTTATTAATTTCAGCCCCCTCACTTAGCAACATACCCGACCAAGCCTCGGACTTACAAAGGTTTTCTCTGACCAGTATTTGTACCTAAAAAAATATATTAGACCTGTTTTTCCCCAATTCTATTTACAGTCACCCCCTTTGGGTTTTTTGCTTTTCCCAGTTTTTGCCCCCATTTTGGTTTTGCCACTTTTTCAGGGGAAAAATTTTTCTTTGTTTTCCGATTGTTTTAGTTTCCCACCGTATGGGACCTGTCCACTAGTGTCCAAAATACAAACCGTAGGCCCCCACCCACGCACCTCCCCCACATTGTCACGCAGTCCAGCATTGTTTTATGCTTGAGTGAACATCACCCCAGGGGTTTATACAAAAAATTTATTAACAATTCATTGTTTTTTGGCCCTTGATTATTTGGGGTGACTATTAAATGTTTTTCCCTGGGCCCAAAAAAAGCTCCTAGTGCCAGTTCTTTGGTAAAGGAAAGGAGGAACACTTAGAAATGAAGAAAGAAATAATAGAAAATATGATAGTGGTGTACCATTGCCGAAAACTCCCAGGGTATACAAAAAAACCCATCAACCATCAGTTCCATTGTGGCAAAGAGAAAGGAAATCACCGGAAGCTAATGTTGCAAAAAGGGGGAAACGATAACGAAACAGAGATCAAAACAATGGGAAAAAATGGGGAAATTGTTATTGGTGTGGATAAACCAAAAATGCTAGCGGTGATAGTGTTGTAAAAACCATCATATGTGAAAAAACAAGGCTGTTACCCATCTTGTTAAAAAAAATACCTAACCAGTGTTGAGGTTTATGAATTTAAGGCCAGCAAAAATGGTTCGAAAATTTAAGAAGCAACTGGCATAAAAGTGTTGTAAGGCAGGTGAGGGTGCCAGTTCAGATAAAGATGGGGTTTAAAAAATTTTTTGAAATTTTAAAGAATATGTAGAGGCAGAAGAATTTAAACCCCCCTAAGTGTTACTGAAAAAAAAAGTGGCTGCTTTAGGCATTGGGGGGAAAAATGCCCTGGATCGAGTCATGGCTCACCAATAGGAAGCAGAGGGGGGCATTAAGGGGGTTAAATCTGAGTGGGGATCTGTAAAAGGGCTTTCCCCAAAGGACGGTTTTGGGCCTTGTTGTTTATAATATATATAAATGACCCTGACGAGGGAATTACTAGTGATATGAGCAAATTCGCTGATGACACAAGATGGGTAGGATAATCAATCAGACGATGTCACAGAACTTCAGGAGGATTTAGACAAACTCAATTCCTGGTCAGAAAATGGCAGATGCAGTTCAATATAGATAAATGCAAAGTTCTAAAGCTCGGAATGTTCATAACCCTAGCACCTACCAGCTTAATAATGTTGAACTCAGCCGACAGAATGCGAAAAGGATTTGGGGTTATGGTAAGCAGCAACCTCAAACCAAGTCAGCAATGCCTAAGCGTAAGAAATAAAGCAAATAGATTACTGGGATTTATATCAAGAAGTGTAAGCAACAGAAGTCCAGCGGTTATATTACAGCTTTATACATCATTAGTAAGGCCTCACCTAGATTATGCAGCTCAGTTCTGGTCTCCATTTTACAGAATGGATATAAATTCGTTAGAAAATATTCAGCGACGAATGACAAAGTTAATTCATAGCATTAGAAATCTTCCGATGAAGAAAGATTGAAGACCCTTAAATTACATTCACTTGTAAGACGAAGAATGAGGGAGACATGATCGAGGTATATAAGTGGAAGATGGGTATTAATAAGGGGATATAAATAAGGTCTTGAGGATATCTCTCCAAGAGAGAACCCGCAATAATGGATTCAAATTGGATAAGTTTAGATTTAGAAAGGATATAGGAAAATATTGGTTTGGAAATAGGTAGTTGATGAGTGGAACAGTCTGCCTAGTAGGGTCATTGGGAGCTAGGGCCTTGCAGTTTCAAATTTAGGTTGGGTAAATACATGAGTGAGAGGTTGGATTTAAGTGGACTCACACTTGAGTTAATAGAATCTGAAAGCTTATTTCTTGGGTAGAATTGAAAATTAAGTTGGGCAATTATTCTGTTAGTGGATGGATTGTGAAGGACCTGCCTAGTATGGGCCAACAGGCCTGCTGCAGTGTTCCTCTTTTCTTATGTTCTTATGTGACGAAACAGGCCTCTTTTGGAAGAAAATGCCAAGGAGGACCTACATCACGTAGGAGGAAAAGGCAATGTCAGGACACAAGCCTATGAAAGACAGGCTAACTCTTATGTTATGTGGGAACGCTAGTGGGATTTAAAAGTGAAGCCTTTATTCGTGTATCACTCTGAAAATCCCAGAGTGTTCAACAAATACAGTGTTGACAAAGGTAAATTGTGTGTGTTTTGGAAGTCTAATGCTAAGGCATGGGTCACTAGGGAAATTTTCCTGGAATGGTTTAATCAAGTGTTTGGCCCCAGTGTGAAGAAATATCTATTGAGAATAAATTGCCACTTAAGTGCCTCCTGGTCAATAGACAATGCTCCTGGTCATCCTCAAGACTTGGAAGACCAAATGCCTAAGGAATTCAGATTTGTAAAAGTGAAGTTCTTGCCTCCTAACACCACTCCTCTCCTCCAGCCCATGGACCAGCAGGTCATTGCAAACTTTAAAAAACTGTACACCAAAGCAATGTTTCAAAGGTGCTTGATGTAACCTCAGACACTAGATTGACCCTAAAAGAGTTCTGGAAGGCTCACTTCGATATCTTCCATTGCATAGGCCTTATAGATAAAGCTTGGCAGGGAGTGACCTCCAGGACGAAGAACTCTGCTTGGAGAAAGTTGTGGCCAGATTGTGTCCCAGAGAGGGTTTTGAAGGGTTTGAAGCTAACCCTGATGAGCCTATGGAAGTTGTGGAAAGTATTGTGGAATTGGGGACTTCTATTGGGTTGGATGAATGGAGAGGATGTGGAAGAGTTGGTGGAGGACCACAATGAAGATCTAACCACTGAAGAGCTGCAAGAGCTTGAGCTGCAACAACAACAAAACAGATCTGACGAAATTGTCTTCAGTGGAGGAAGAAAGATGTAAGGTGCCTTCTTCAGAGATTAAGGAGATTTGTGCAATGTGGAGTAGGGTGCAATCATTTGTGGAGGAACATCACCCTGACAAAGATGTTGCAATCCGTGCTGGCTACTTTTACAATGACAATTCCATGTCCCATTTTAGGGACATTTTAAAGACCGCCAGATACAGAGCTCTCTGGGGAAAATATTTAGTGCCACAGTTTGTGCAGTGAATCACAAGCTGGTCCTAGTGGGATTAAAAGACAAAGAAGGAAGTGACCACAGATGAGGACTTGTTACCTAGAGTCCTTATGGAGGGATTTCCTTCCAAAATTAGGGTTTCTACCCTCTCCTCCTATCTCTCTTCCATCCAACAACATCAGTCTTCAGTAAGGGTAAGTGCCACATTCATTTCATTCATTTGTGCATGTAAATCTATCTTTAAGGCCCCAAAAATTTTTTTTTTCCAAACTTCTGGGTTCTGGAACGGATTAATTGAATTTCCATTATTTCTTATGGGGAAAATAGTTTTGGTTTCCCGATTTTTGTTTTAGCCGATCCATCTGGAACGGATTAAAATCGAAACCGAGGATGACTGTATTACAATATACAGTACACTGCTGTATAAACATTTAATAACATATGAACATAAGAAAGGAGGAACTTGCAGCAGGTTTGTTGGCCCATACTAGGCAGGTCCTTCACAATCCATCCCACTAACAGAATATTTGCTAACCCCAATTTTCATGCTACCAAGCAATAAGCTTTGATAATTCTATTTATTCACGTGCTAAAACCTTGGGTAGTTTAAAATTTGGGTTGGATAAATACATGAGTGAGAGGGTTGGATTTGGTGGGACTTGTACGTGAGTAAATAGAATTATCAAAGCTTATTGCTTGGGTAGCGTTTATTCTGTTAGTGGGTTGGATTTGTGAAGGACCTGCCTAGTATGGGCCAACAGGCCTATTGCAGTGTTCTTCCTTTGAATGGCTGTCCAGGGCAATTGGTTTCAATTGCTGGCTGGACAAACACTGTAAGGATAATGCAGTACCATTCATTTGCAACTGGGACCACTTCTATGGCCGAAATGACATGTATGCCAGGGATGGGGTTCACTTATCCAGGGCAGGTGTGGATTTTCTTGCTAGCGCAGTTGAGGGTGTTGTTAGGACTTTAAACTAAGATTAGTTAGAGGTATGGGTTTAGAAATGGAAAATACTGAATGTCGAAATATAGATCTAGGCTTTGATATAAAAATTCTTAACAATAACAAGGACAGTAATATGTATAGTGGAAAAACAGAATGGAGCAGGAAGGGTAAAGAGAAAGGAGGGTCTTTAAAGTATATTATACAAATAGTCGTAGTGCTAGGAATAAGATGGACGATTTGAGATTAGTTGCAAGTGCAGGTAACATTGATGTATTTGCCATAACTGAGCTGGTTCAATAGAAAAATAGGGACATGCCTGCTGAATGTCATATACAGGGTTTAAATTGTTCCAAGTAGACAGAAGTTTCGGGAAGGGGGTGGAGTGGCACTGTATGTCCGAGATCGCTTGAACTGTTGCATAAAAGGAATAAAGTCTGAAATAACACATACAGAGTCTGTCTGGATAGAATTTTCAGAGGGCATGAAAAATTGATTTTAGGTGTGATATACCGTCCCCAAACTTAGATAGGGACCAAGGAGACTACTATGGGAGGAAATTGTTAAGGCCACAATGCACGATAACGTAGTTATTCTGGGTGACTTCAACTTTAGTCAAATTGATTGGAATTTTTGACTGGGAATTTAGAATCTAACGACTTCTTAGAAGTAGTTCAAAATTGTTTTTGAAGCAGTTTGTGACAGAACCTACAAGGGAAATAATCTTCTTGACTTAGTTCTGGCAAACAAGGAAACCCTTGTTAATAATTTAGAAATTACAGAGGAACTCGCTAGCGACCACAAATCAATTACCTTGGCATTGAATGGAAGTTTCATAGTAGGAATAACTCAGTAACGGTCCCAGATTTTCGCTTAGCAGATTACAATGGACTTAGAGAACACTTATCATCTGTGGACTGGGGTAATGAAGAGAGCTATCAATATGACAGTTTTCTGAACACTATACATGCTGCCCAAAGAACATTTATCCCATATAAAGAAATTAGATCGAATAGAAATGACCCAAAATGGATGAATAATAGGCTCAAATATATTTTAGGGCAGAAGAAAGGAATTTATAGGCGTATCAAAAGAGGTGAGGGTCATCTTATGAATCAGTATATTGACATTAAGAGGACGAAAAGGGGATAAGAAAAGCTAAGCGGGACTACGAAATTAAAGTTGCTAGGGATTCGAAAACTAACCCAAAAGTTTTTTTCCCGGTGTATAGAACAAAAGTTAGAGATAAGATAGGTCCCCCTTTAAAAAAAATTATGGGTATCTTACTGACAAAGAGAATGAAATGTGCTCTATTTTTAATAATTATTTTCTCGGTTTTCACTCAGGAAGACACTAATAATATCCCAAGAATTAGGTATTTTAGTGGGCCTGAAGAAGATAAATTATGTAGTATCACAGTCACTAGCGAAATAGTTATCAAACAGATAGACCGTTTGAAGCAAAATAAATCGCCAGGCCCTGATGAGCTTTTTCAAGGGTTCTTAAGGAATGCAAAATTGAACTCTGTGAACCCTTAACTAACATTTTTAACCTATCTCTTCAAACAGGTGTAGTGTCTGATACGTGGAAGATGGCTAATGTACAGTGGACCCTCGGTTAACGAAATTAATCCGGTCCAGGAGCTATTACTTAATCTGAATCTTTCGTTATCTGAAACCTTATTTCCCATAAGAAATAATGTAAATACAATTAATTCGTTCCACAAAAAAATAATCACTCAAAAAAAAAAAAAATAACATTTACTTACCTTTATTGAAGAGTTGCAAGCATCTGGAAGGTAGAGTTGCTGACAGGGCAGGGTGTTAATGGTTGGAAGGAAATCCCCCCCAAAAAGGGCTTCAGGTAACAAGTCCCTCTCTGGGGTTACTTCCTTCTTTTTCTTTAATGCATGAATGCTACACTCCCTGCATGCCTGCTACACTCCCCGCATGCCTGCTACACTCCCTGCATGCCTGCTACACTCCCTGCAGGCCTGCTACACTCCCTGCATGCCTGCTACACTCCCTGCAGGCCTGCTCACTCCCCGCATGCCTGCTACACCTCCCTGCATGAATGCTACACTCCCTGCATGAATGCTACACTCCTGCATGAATGCTACACTCCTGCATGAATGCTACACTCCCTGCATGAATGCTACACTCCCTCCATGAATGCTACACTCCCTCCATGAATGCTACCACTGGGGTGCCACTAGGAAGCTTCTTTGGACCCATGGTGACTTATTTCACAGTGACAATCACTAAACCACCAAAAAGACACCAAATATATTGTGAATCTTTGAAAGAGCGCGCTAGGTAATGTTCTCTCAATGGTAAACAACGCTTCACTGGTGGCCTGCGCTTGCGCGGAGCAGGCGGACACGTCTAATACCTTTCGGTAACTGAGGAATTTTTCGCTAACCGATTCCGAAAAAGCTTACGTTTTCCGAAACATTCGTTAACGGGACCTTTCGTTAACCGAGGTCCACTGTAATTCCTATTTTTAAAGCAGGGGACAAGTCGTTACCATCAAATTACCGCCAATAAGTCTAACATCAATTGTAGGCAAATTATTAGAGTCGATTATAGCTGATAACATAAGAAGCCATCTCGATAGGCATAATTTGATTAATGATACTCAACATGGATTCACCAGGGGCCGTTCCTGCCTAACTAATTTATTAACTTTTTCAGTAAGGCTTTTGAGGCAGTTGATCATGATAAAGAATTCGATATTGTTTATTTGGATTTTAGAAAGGTTTTTGATAGAGTACCACATCAGAGACTGTTAAAGAAAGTGGCTGCTCACGGCATTGGGGAAAAGTGTTTTCATGGATCGAGTCATGGCTCACCAATAGGAAGCAGAGGGTGTGCATTAATGGGGTTAAATCTGAGTGGGGATCTGTAACAAGTGGCGTTCCACAGGGATCGGTTTTGGGCCCGTTGTTGTTTATAATATATATAAATGACCTTGACGAGGAATTACTAGTGATATGAGCAAATTCGCTGATGACACGAAGATAGGTAGGATAATCGATTCAGACGTAGATGTCACGGAACTTCAGGAGGATTTAGACAAACTCAATTCCTGGTCAGAAAAATGGCAGATGCAGTTCAATATAGATAAATGCAAAGTTCTAAAGCTCGGGAATGTTCATAACCCTAGCACCTACCAGCTTAATAATGTTGAACTCAGCCGTACAGAATGCGAAAAGGATTTGGGGGTTATGGTAAGCAGCAACCTCAAACCAAGTCAGCAATGCCTAAGCGTAAGAAATAAAGCAAATAGATTACTGGGATTTATATCAAGAAGTGTAAGCAACAGAAGTCCAGCGGTTATATTACAGAATGGATATAAATTTGTTAGAAAACATTCAGCGACGAATGACAAAGTTAATTCATAGCATTAGAAATCTTCCGTATGAAGAAAGATTGAAGACCCTTAAATTACATTCACTTGTAAGACGAAGAATGAGGGGAGACATGATCGAGGTATATAAGTGGAAGATGGGTATTAATAAGGGGGATATAAATAAGGTCTTGAGGATATCTCTCCAAGAGAGAACCCGCAATAATGGATTCAAATTGGATAAGTTTAGATTTAGAAAGGATATAGGAAAATATTGGTTTGGAAATAGGGTAGTTGATGAGTGGAACAGTCTGCCTAGTAGGGTCATTGAAGCTAGGACCTTGGGTAATTTCAAATTTAGGTTGGATAAATACATGAGTGAGAGGGGTTGGATTTAAGTGGGACTCGCACTTGAGTTAATAGAATCTGCAAAGCTTATTTCTTGGGTAGAATTGAAAATTAGGTTGGGCAATTATTCTGTTAGTGGGATGGATTGTGAAGGACTTGCCTAGTATGGGCCAACAGGCCTGCTGCAGTGTTCCTCCTTTCTTATGTTCTTATGTTCTTATGAGTGAGAGGGGTTCCATGTGAGTGGGACTTGCACATAAATAAATAGAATTATCAAAGCTTATTGCTTGGGTAGCATTGAAAATTGAGTTGGGCAAATATTCTGTTAGTGGGATTGATTGTGAAGGACGTGTTAGTATGGGCCAACAGGCCTCCTGCAGTGTTCCTCCTTGAACAATTATGTAAGTGTATTTTTGTAAGTGCTTTTGTAAGTGTATTTTTGGGGGTCTGAAACAGACTAATCTAATTTACATTTGTCCTTATGAGAACAAATTCGTTTGGTAATGGCACTCGAACAACATTCTGGAAAGAATTATGGACGAAAATCAAGGGTCCACTGTAGTATGCTCCTCGTTTAGCACAATTCGCTTACTGATGGTGTCTTGGGTCCCTGTCTCCGTCGTTAGTGAGGAGAGGCTGTATTGTTTATTATGTCATATTAGATGAATTGTGATAGATAAATAAGCCATAGAGTTTATATTAGTGTCATTTTGAAGGACTATCTTGTCCTGT
>WNWK01052283.1:0-12227 GCA_009830355.1 Cherax destructor | reverse complement strand
CTTTTTGGGGGGGTTTTGGATTTGGCCCTTTTGGCGAAGGGTTGCACTGTATCATGCTTAGTTGGTTTGGTTTTTGGTATGAGAAGTGTGTTGTTCATATTGTTGATGAAATGGGTTACTGGCTGGTCATCTGGTAGGCCAAGGTTGATGTTGAAGTCTCCAGCTAAGATAAGGTGGTGTTTGTTCAATTGGTTGTTTGTTATTTGCGTTTTTGCTTTTGGGATGTTTGTATGAGGCATCCGGTAAATGGCCCGATGGTTATGGAGACTTAAGTTTGTGCAGTAAATTTAGCAAAAATATATTCTCCATATTCATCATTATAGCAGATGGTGTCACAGCAGGATATTTCATTAGAGTAATAGATTGCAATACCTCCCGCTTGATGTGGTCTGCAGTTGTGTATTGCTGTGTATCCTGGCAGCGAGTAGATATCTATTGTATCCTGCTTAAGCCAGGTTTCAGTAAGGACAGTACATGTGAAGGTTGTTTTTAGGGAACCAAGGAGGGCAAGGAGGTCATCATAGTGTTTGCTTAATCATCAGACATTGTAGTTAAGAACTGTTATACTTTTAGTAGTGTTTAGACAGTGTGGGCTTGTGATGCTGTGTAGTAGAGGCAGTTATTTTCCAGTAAATTTTGAATGGGTGTTCGATTAAATAGGTTTAGATCAGGGTCGACGTGATCATTCATCACTTAGGTTAAATAGTGATTTTGTTATATCATGTATAGTGTGGTGAGTTATAGTACTGATATCTGTTGTAAGGGATGTTTTGGTAAGTATATAACTAATGCACATTGGTCAAATAGAGTATAGTAACAAATAAACATAGTGGTCTTGGTATTGAGTATGTATTAAGCTAGTATGAAATAAAAATTAGATATAAACTAATAAAATACAATTATCAAAAACAATGTAGCACCAATGAGTTTGGTATTGGTTATGTATTAAGCTAGAATGAAATATAGTACAGTAAAATTAAAAAAATTTAGATATAAACTAATAAGATAAAAATTATTAATAACTAAATGTAAGCACCAATGAGTTTGAGTAATGGTTATGTATTAGGCCTAGAATGAAATAAAGTACAAGTAAAAAATTACAAATATAGATAAACTACTAAGTTTAAATTACAAAATTGGGTAGTACCAATGAGTTTGGTGTTGGTTATTCAATAAGCTAGAATGTAATTAGGTGAACTAGATATTACCTATGATAACCCTTTCGGGGTTTTGGTCGTACTAGTACGTCTTACGCACTGGGGTTATTGACGTACTAGTACGCCTAAATTCTAGCGCCCTCAAATCAAGCAGAAACAGGCTGTTAGGCCTAGATGTGATAGAATGGGTCTGTGCGGTCAGTGTGCGCAGTATAAAAAAATTCCTGCACCACACAGTGTATAATGAGGAAAAAAAAACTCTGACCGTGTTTTTGGTTTAAAACAGCGAATTTGCAGTCTATTTTCGTATGGTATTTATTGTTGTATTCTCGTTTTCTTGTTCTCATTTGATAGAATGGAAGATATATTACAGAAATAGAGATGATTTTGATTGGTTTGACAATAACAAGTACAGTGGTACCTCGACTTACGATGGTCCCCAAACTCACCCTTTTATGTAAGTTTATTTTTTTAAACGCTTTTGTAAGTGTAATTTTGGGGATCTAAAAGGACTAGTCTATTTTATATCATTCCTTAAGGGGATAAATTCGTTTGGTAATGGCACTTGAACAGTATTCTGGAATGAAAAAATATCGTAAGTCGAGGTACCACTGTACCTTAAAATTGAGCTCAAAGTAGCGAAAATGTTCGATTTTTGACGATGTTCAAGAGTAAACAAATCACACCATGCGTCCAATACACATCAACTGGCGAGTCTAATATTCATGCACAAGTGCTCTGATATTATTTATACCATTTTTACAATGATGCAGTTGGACCAGTCATTTATAAGGTCATTTGCTTTTTCAAGTGGAAGGGGATGAGCAACATTGCCAGTCTTTTTCCTGGTTATTTTATTTATACCTTTCCATGCCAGACTTAAAGGGGTAGACCTATTTAATCCACTAACAAATTGTTCCCATTCCTGTTGCCTAAGTTCTTGCTTTCTATTTCTTGCATTTGTTAGTGCAGCTTTTAATGTTCTGAGAAGGTCTGGGGTTCTACACTCACGATATGCTTTACCAATCCTCCTAGCTGCATGTGTTAGATTGCGTAGCTGTGGGTCATTATAATATTTACATTGGTTTTTATTGTCATTTCTATTGGAAGGTTTATGTTGTCTTTTCCTGCCCACTTGATCTGTGAGTACAGTCTCAATAGCGGTAACTAGATCATCATTGAATTTTTGTGTGCCAGTGGGCTCATAATCTTTATACCATTGATCCAAGTGGTTAATAAAGTTTTCTCTGTGTTCTGGGTTGAGAATAAGTTTCCTCCTTCTGTATTTAGCTCCTTGGTTGCTTGAGATATGATCAAGATTGACAGTTGTGAGTCTTGGGAAGTGATCAGATAGAAGATCATCAACTATGACAGAGTCATGCATCATATATGATGTATTAAATCCAAGGCACAGATCTAGTATGTCTCCATATATGTGAGTGGGCTCAGTAGTGCCTACAATACGAACATTATCATGATCATTTAGAAATTTCACTAGTTTAGACCCATTGGTGTTTGTTATAGACCCACCAATATTCTTATGTCTGGCATTAAAGTCTCCAAGTATGAGGGTAGGTTCACTATTGATGCGATCTGGTAAAGCATCAGGTTGAAGCTGGTTTGCTGGGGCATAAAGATTAAAAATGTTTATGGAAAAATCGCCTGCGTATACTCTGACACCATGATACTGCATGTTTACTCGACTCTACAGGGTAAGGAGTGAATGTGGCAAGTTCTTTCTGATATACATCACACAACAGTTGGTTGACCTTAAGTTATAAGCTGCATATCCAGACAACTTTGGTGGAGGTACTCCTTCTTTCAGTCTACATTCCTGCAAACAGATGACATCAATATTCTTGGTTGCACTAATATGATGTAAGTCAGGCAACCGCTTCCTAATAGAAGCAATGTTCCATGAAAAAATTTGTAATCTATCCATTGTAGTGAGTTATTACAATCTCGTGTTCATAAGATGGTAAGACTATTATGCAAAAGAGATTGTAAAAATTATAGGGGTAAGTTTACTGAGTATACCAGGCAAAGTGTATGGTAGGGTTATTATTGAAAGAATTAGAGATAAGACAGAGAGCAGGATTGCAGATGAGCAAGGAGGCTTTAGAGTGGGTAGGGTATGTGTAGATCAAGTGTTTACATTGAAGCATATATGTGAACAGTATTTAGATAAAGGTAGGGAAGTTTTCATTGCATTTATGGATTTAGAAAAGGTTAGGGTGTGTAGGAGAGAGGAAGATTATTCCTGGTAAAAGTAAGTCTTAGACATGGATTTGTAATGTCACCATGGTTGTTTAACCCTTTCAGGGTCCAAGCCATAGATCTACGCATTGTCTACAGGGTCCAAGAATTTTCATTTTTTTTATTTTTTTTTATTTTATGAAATGGTAGATAATCTTTTTTCTAAATGTAATAAAACAAAAAGTACGAAATTTGGTGGAAAACTGACAAAATTACACTCGCAAATTTGGCTGTGTCAGTCATATAGTGGACCCTTGGTTAGCGGTCGTAATCCATTCCAGGAGCTAGGCCTTTAACCGAAATAATATTCCCATAAGAATTAATGTAAATACAATTAATCCGTTCCAGACAAAAATATTCACCAAAAAATAATTTTTTTAACAATTAAATTAGTATTACATACCTTTATTGAAGACTAATGCTGGCTTCTGGAAGATAGGGAGGAGAAAATAGAGAGGAGTTAGTTTTTGGAAGGGAAATCCCCCTCAAAAAGGACTTCAGGTAACAAGTCCCTCTCTGGGGTTACTTCCCTTCTTTTTCTTTTAATGCCACTAGGACCAGCTTGAGAGTCACTAGAACCTTGTATAGAAAAATAAGTGTCCAGAGTGCTCTGTTTCTGGCACCTCTTTAACATTTCCCTGAAATGGGACAAGGTTTTGTCACTAAACATGTTGCAGATATGGCTTGTTTCAGCTTGGTCAGGAGGGTGTTTTTCAACAAAACTTTGTAACCTATTCCACATTCCACACATTTCTTTAATCACTGAAGAAGGCACCTCCTCTCTCTCTCCCTCCTCCTGTGAAGCAAGTTCCTGAGCTGTGGTCTGTTGCTGTTCCAGATGAAGCTCTTGCAGCTCTTCAATTGTTAGCTCTACCCTGTGCTCCTCCACCAACTCTTCCACATCCTCACCACTCACCTCCAACACCAGGCTGTTCCCCAATGTCACAATATCTTCCACAACAGGCACAGCTGCAAATCCTTCAAAATCCCTCTGTTGGACACAATCTGGCCACAGTGGTCTCCAAGCAGAGTTCAAAGTCCTGGTAGTCACTCCCTCCCAATCCTTACCTATAAGGCCTATGCAGTTGTAGATATTGAAGTGAATCTTCCAGAACTCTCTAAGGGTCAATTCAGTGTCTGAAGTCATTTCAAAGCACTTCTGAAACACTGCTTTGGTGTACAGTTTTTTGAAGTTAGAAATGACCTGCTGGTCCATGGGCTGGAGAAGAGGAGTGGTGTTAGGAGGCAAGAACTTCACTTTTATAAATTTGAAGTCACTAGACATTTGGTCTTCCAAGTCTGGAGGATGTGCAGGAGCATTGTCCAGTACCATGAGGCACTTGAGTCCCAAAATGTTATCCTGAAGGTATTTTTTCACACTTGGGCCAAACACATCATCAACCCAATCTTTGAAAATTGACCTTGTGACCCATGCATTTTGACTTGATTTCCACATCACACACAATCTTTTCTTGTGAACATTGTGTTTCGTGAACACTCTGGGAGTTTCAGAGTGATACACGAGTAAAGGCTTCACTTTGAAATCCCCACTTGCATTGCTACACAACATGAGAGTTAGCCTGTCTTTCATAGGCTTGTGTCCACGCAGTGCCTTTCCCTCCTGCGTGATGTAGGTCCTGTTGGGCATTTTCTTCCAAAACAGGCCTGTTTCGTCACAGTCAGTTAAACACTTGTTGGGGTTTCAGATTTTCACTCTTTATGTAGTCCTGAAATTCTTGCACAAACTTTTCAGCTGAATGTTTGTCTGAACTTGCAGCCTCACCATGCCTTACAACACTGTGTATGCCACTAGGCTTCTTAAATCTCTCAAACCAGTCTTTGCTGGCCCTAAATTCACTACCTGCAGCACTTGTTCCAGGAGTTTTCTTCACAAGATCTTCATGCAAACGCCTTGCCTTCTCACAAATAACAGACTCCACTACACTGTCTCCCACCATTTGTTTTTCTTTAATCCACAATAATAATAACTTTTCCATTTGTTCCATTATTGGTGACCTTTGTTTCATAAGCACATTTACTCCTTTGGCAACATCAGCCTCCTTAATCCTTTGACAGGATGGTTGTAATTGTTGATTTTTTTTCCCAAACATCCTGGCAAGTTCCAGCACCCGCATACCACTCTCATATTTATCAATCACTTCTCTCTTAAATTCCATGGTATTTCTCACTCTCTTTGCCACAGGAACTTTACTAGGAACTTTCTTGGGAGCAATAGTTACTTATTTCGCAGTTGTACTGGCAAAAAACAATGGAAAACAAGCGAAATGTTTGTATGAATGAGCAGAAGCTTCCTTACGTACCGAGAGACACAAACAAACTGAAGCGCAAGCGTCCCCAGCCGGCGGGTTGACGCGTCCAATAAGGCCGCTAACCGGAATAACGGCCGCTAACCGGGAGCCATAAAACCGGCCGCTAACCGAGTTGGCCGCTAACAGGAACGGCCGCTAACCAAGGGTCCACTGTATTTACATTTCACTGATTTTGCCTACTTTGACCCCTATTTTAGGCCAATTACATTATTCCAGTTGACAAAATTCTTAGCTATTTCGTTAGTATTACTTCTATTTTATTGATTGAGCACAAGAAACTGCCCAATCAACTTTTTCAAATAGCCAAGTGATCAGAAATTGGTAATTTCGCCAATTTCACACAAAGTTCAAAATATTCCAATTTCAAAACAGCGTCCAGAATAAACAATGCAGGCATTCCTGGCACTAAAATAACATTTCCTCTGTTTATTAGTTATGTTTCCAGGCTTTACACTTGAATTCCATTTTTATTTTTTATTTACATGAAGAATTTTTATTCACACCAAAAAATAGATGAATTACTCTTATGCAATATTGTATAAACACTATCACTGCATTTGTAAACGTATATTAGACCCACCAGTTGACGTGTATTGGTCGCGTGATGTGATTTGTTTACTCCTGAAAATCAGCAAAAATCAAACATTTCCGCTACTTTGAGCTCAATTAGAAGCTATTTTCAGTACTAAAACCAATAAAAATCATCTCTATTTCTGTAATATATCTTCCATTCTATTAAATGAGACCAAGAAACTGTGAATACAACCGTAAAAACCACATGAAAATACACCACAAAGTTGCTGTTTTAATAAAAAAACAGGCGGTTTTTTTTCTCATTATGCACTGTGTGCTTCAGGATTTACTTTATATGGTGCACACTTACCACATAGATGCATTCTATCATATCTAGGCCCAAATTTACCAATCACAGCTTATCTGAGTGAGCTGAGCTCGTGGCATAGATCTACGGTTTGGACCCTGTGTGCAATGCATAGATCTACGGCTTGGACCCTCAAAGTGTTAATATATTTATAGATGGGGTTGTAAAAGAAGTAAATGCTAGGGAGTTGGGGAGAGGGGTGGGATTAAATTATGGGGAATCAAATACAAAATGAGAGTTGACACAGTTACTTTTTGCTGATGATACTGTGCTTTTGGGAGATTCTAAAGAAAAGTTGCAAAGGTTAGTGGATGAGTTTGGGAGGGTGTGTAAAGGTGGAAAGTTGAAAGTGAACATAGATAAGAGCAAGGTGATGAGGATATCAAACGATTTAGATAAAGAAAAATTAGATATCACATTGGAGAGAGGGAGTATGGAAGAAGTGAATGTTTTCAGATATTTCGGAGTTATAATATTAATAATAATAATAATAATAATAGTTTATTTGGACATGATACAAAGAATTACATTTGGTTATTGAGATTACATGAGGTGTACATGCCAAAAGCCCCTAGTATGCAGGGCATTTTGGGCAGACTTAAAATTAACTTAAAACTAAATTGTAAGATTTTTTGTAGATAGTTTACAATGAGTAAAGGTGAGTATTTAAGCTATGAAATTTGAACATAGTTTAGACATGACATTTTTTAAACATAGTTTTGTACTTTTGTCTTCATTATAAAATTAATTAAATTAGATTAAACAAATTAAAGCAATAATAATAATAAAATAATAAAAAGTTATGGTTGATAATTTATAAAATAAGTAAAGTTGCATATCTAAGTTATAAAGTTTGAATATAAGTTGAACATATCAATTAATTGTAGCAATTTATTGTAGCAATGCAACTAATTGAGTGAGATAACAATTTAAAACAATTAATTGCATTGCAGTTAGTTTACGTGGTCATTATAATGTAAGTGTTGTGGAAATAATTAGCTAAGTATGTATTATTCATAACAGGTTTTACATTCATTCATTCGTTCATTTATACATTACATTCAATTGATTAGTCAGGTGTTTTACATTAAGTGATTATTCTACTTTGCTGGGAATGTTTGATATTGAGCAATTAGCTTTGGGTGAGAAGGTGTTTTTTTAGCATCGTTTTGAATTGGGGTACAGGTAGGGTTTCTTTGGCAATGACAGGTAATGAATTCCAAATTTTCGTGCCTTTTATATGCATTGAGTTTTTACATAGTGTTAGATGGACACGGGGAACATCGAGGAGTGATCTGTGTCTAGTGTTATGGTCATGTGTCCTGTTAAAATTGGTAAGGAGAAGTTTGAGTGGTGGGTTAATATTTGCATAGAGTGTTCTATGTATGTAATAGGCACAGTAAAAAATATGGATGTCTTGTATGGTGAGTAAGTTTAGGTTTTTGAATATTGGTGATGTTGCCTGGAGTGAGAATTTGTTATCATTCTAACTGCTGCCTTTTGTTGTGTTATTAGTGGTCTGAGATGAGTTATTGATGTAGAGCCCCATGCGCAGTTTCCATAGGTGAGGTAGGGGTAAATGAGTGAGTGATATAGGGTAAGGAGAGCTGGTTGTGGAACATAGTACCCTATCTTGGATAGTATTCCCACGGTCTTTGAGACTTTCTTGGAGATTTGTTGTATATGTGTCTGAAGTTTGAGGCCACTGTCAAGATGGATTCCTAAGAATTTTCCCTCTGTGAGTTTTGTGATAGGGGACCCGTTTATCATTATGTTAAGTGGTGCGCTTTGTAGCTCTGTTCCCAAACTGGATAAAATAGGTTTTATCAATATTGAGAGTAAGTTTGTTGGTCATCATCCAGGTAGATATTTTCTGCAATTCAGTATTTGCAGTGTTGGCTAGTGTGTCTGGGCTTGGGTGAGAGATAATGTATGTAGTGTCATCTGCAAAAAGTATGGGTTTGAGTAGTTGAGATGCATTTGGTAGGTCGTTAATGTAAATGAGAAAGAGTAGTGGGCCAAGAACACTTCCCTGTGGGACACCTACGGTAATAGTTTGCACGGTGGAGCTAGCTCCATTTGTGTACACATATTGGTTTCTGTTGCTAAGGTATGATTTTAGGTAGTTGAGGGAGTGTCCTCTTATACCATAGTGTGATAATTTTAAGTGTAACAGATCATGGTCAACTGTATCAAAAGCTTTACGTAAATCAATGAAGATTCCCACTGGGATTTCTTTTTTCTCAAGGGCGGTGTAAATTATTTCTAACATGTGTATAATGGCATCATTTGTATTTTTATTAGGCCTGAATCCAAATTGGGAGTGGTTGAGTACGTTGTTGGAGGTGAGGTAGGAATATATTTGTCTATGAATTAATTTTTCAAAGATTTTGGAGAGAAGGGGTAAGTTAGATATCGGCCTGTAGTTATTCAGGTCTGCTTGATCTCCTCCCTTATGTATTGGGGTGACCCTCGCTATTTTGAGTATTGATGGGAAGGTAGAGAACTTGAGAGGCTTTTTTGTATATATAAGGTGGTAAGTTATTTAGGTCACCTGCTTTGTTTTTTAATGTGTTGATTATAAGTGAAAATTCTATTGGGTTGGTTGGGGCTAGGAATAGTGTGTTCGGATAGGTGCCAGTGAGATAGTCGTTAGGTGGAGTATTTGAACTTGGGATTTTGCTTGCCAGCTTTTTACCTATGGTGGAGAAGAAATCATTGAGTTTGTTTGCTGTTTCAATAGGTGGGAGTAGGGGTTCATCTGGTTTTGTTAGCTTGATTGTTCTGTTTGTGGATATTTTTTTTGTTCCTAGAATTTCAGATAGGGTTTTCCAGGTCTTTTTTATATCACCTTTTAAGTTATGTAATCTGTTCTCATAGTACAGTTTTTTTGACCTTATCAGACTCGTTAGGTTTGATGAGTAGCGTTTTGTTTGTTCTCTTGATATTTGTCCCATTCTGTACTGTTTTTCATATAGGTGCTTTATATTAATGGACTTGAGTATGCTGGGGGTTAGCCAGGGACTATTTAATCTTTTAGTTGGGATTTGTTTAGTTTTTTTAGGGCAGTGCTTATTATAGAGGTATTGGGTCTTTTTAAGAAAATTATTAATACATAAGTCAGTATCTGGGAAGTTGTCTATTTTTGTTTGCCAGTCAATGTTTGTCATAGCTGTTATAAAGCTATTTATAGCTGTCTCATTATGTAGTCTGAAGGTAACTTTAGTAGTCTCTAGTTGTAATTTTCCGAGATTTGTTATGAGAAAGGTCGGGTAGTGGTCAGTGGTATTGTCTGTGATTATGCTGATTTTAATGGGGATATGGTGTTAGTCCAGATATGGTCAAATAGAGAGGCACAGGTCTCAGAGATTCTCGTAGGTTTTGTTATTGTCGGGAGCAGTAAGCAGTTGCTCATAGTGTTTGTGAATTCAGTTACTAGTGGGTCCTGATCTTGTAGGAGGTTTATATTGAAGTCGCCTGTGAGGATTAAGTGGTCTTTGTTCATGTGTGCATCAGTAATCATACTTCCTAATTTTTCACTAAATTGCTGAATGTTTGACTGTGGTAATCTATAGATGTTTATAACTGTGAGAGGTTTTTGTAGATATTTGGATTTAAATTTAGCTATTATGTATTCTCCATGTTCATCTCTTGTGCAAGTATTGTTAATACATTCAAGCTGGTCTGAGTAGAACATAGCTGTGCCACCTCCTTGTTGGTCTGGCCGACAATTGTGTATGGCTGTGTAACCAGGAATGGCATAGATATCTGTAGTATGAGGCTTTAACCATGTTTCAGTGAGAGCAATGATGGACATACTGGCCTGAAGTGAGTTTAATAATGCAGTGAGGTCATCAAAATGTTTGCTTAAAGATCTGACATTGTAATTAAAGATAGTTATGTTATTGTTGGATTTGAGTAGTGTTTTAGCCTGTTCTGCTGTGTAGTAATGACAGTTGTTGTTAGGTTCAGGTAAGTCATTTAATAGAAGGTTGGTTTCAGGATCAATGTTTGGAATCATAAGATTTAGTGTGATTCTATAATTAAACTTAAAATTAGAACAACACAAGTAGACCTAAGAATAGGACAATGCAAAAGGATTTCTTGGCACGTTAGTTAGTACGTTGAATATGTTTACAAAAATGAAAAGAATGAGCTAAGGTAGTCAATTTACAGCTAATAAGAATCTAAAACTATAGCACCTGAGTTAGCACCTGAATTAGTTAATTAATTAAACAAAAGTTTGTATATGAGTGTGATTCTAAAAAGACTTAAAAACAATGAATAATGCTAAACTTAAAGATATGATATCTGATCAATTGATTTTTCTAGCTAATTGGATTAACACACTTTTGAATAGAAGTCACAGAGGTTTAGGATATATTTTTACAGTGTAATTGATTTATTATTTAACTAGCTAATAGAACTGGTTGGAAAGTTATTATGATTAGTATTAAGTTATAATGGAACAAATATTAAGATTCAGTATTGCACTAGTTGTTATTATAGAATTTATTAAAGGCAATACAGTGGACCCTCGGTTAACGAATACCCCGGAAATCGTGCAATTATGTAAGTATAATTTTGTAAGTTCTTGTGGAAGTGTATTTTTGGGGGTCTGAAATAGACTAACCTACGTGAAATTTTTCCTTAAAGGAGTAAATTCGTTCGGTAATGGCACTTGAGCAGACTTCAGGAGTGAAGTTTTTACGAAACTCGGGGGTCCACTGTATAATGAAAATCAAAGTTAATTATTAAAAGAGAGATAAGTGCTAAAGTGTATAAAAGTGTACAAAAGTAAAATTTATTAGTATTAAAAATATTAAAAGATAAGTACAATTTTTAGCAAATAAGGTGATTATAGTAATTATAAATTCTAAGCAAGTAAGCTGATAAAAATATATAGGTATGTAGGTTGAAAAATGGGCACAAGTAAAAATTGTATGTATTTAAAAATAAAAGTAAAACTATTTGTCAAAAATATTCATCAGAGGATAGACAAATATTAAATGAGGTAGATGGGCAAAACATACACTACACTATACGTAGGGGTTTGGTAATTGGACATTGTGTTTATACAGTCTCTGTTATATTTGCATCCCTAAGGAATCTTGATAGTTCATTCTCATTTGTGATAGTATACAACTGACCTACACTTGTTTTTTTCACTAGAATTTTTCCATCCCGGGTGAAACATTGGTGGATTTTATCATTATTCTCTCGCTTAAGTCTTCTGATTCTATACCAGAGGTTCTGACGTTTTTTGGTCAGACACTCATTAATGAATACAGTGGTACCTCGACTTACGATATTAATCCGTCAGAGAGGGCATATCTTAAGACGAAACAATCGTTAAACGAATCAATTTTCCCCATAAGAAATAATGGAAATAAATTTAATCCGTCCAAGACTTCCAAAAGTAGTTAAATAAAATATTTTTTAGAACTTTTTGACATTAAATAATACACAATATAATGAAGAATAACTAAATACACATGCAAATATTGTACAATAACATGTCACTTACATTTATTGAAGAGTTGTTGATGTGTGGAGGACGGGAGGAGGGGAGAAGGTGGAGTAGTATGCTAGTGTTTGGAAGGG
>WNWK01052282.1:0-12228 GCA_009830355.1 Cherax destructor | reverse complement strand
TAGGGATTCAAAAACTAACCCAAAAAGTTTTCCAGGTTTATAGAACAAAAGTTAGGGATAAGATAGGTCCTTAAAAATAACTTTGGGCATCTTATGACAAGGAGAATGATATGTGCTCTATTTTTAATAATTATTTTCTCTGGGTTTTTCCCAACTGTGGACTGGGGTGAAGAAGAGAGGTATCAATATGACAGTTTTCTTAACACTATACAGGCTGCCCAAAGAACATTTATCCTGTATAAAGAATTAGATCAAGTAGAAATGACCCAAAATGGATGAATAATAGGCTCAAATATCTTTTAGGGCAGAAGAAAGGAATTTATAGGCGCATAAAAAGAGGTGAGGGTCATCTTATAAATCAGTATACTGACATTAAGAGGGACGTTAAAAGGAATAAGAAAAGCTAAACGGGACTATGAAATTAAAGTTGCTAGGGATTCAAAAACTAACCCAAAAAGTTTTTCCAGGTTTATAGAACAAAAGTTAGGGATAAGATAGGGCCCTTAAAAATAACTTTGGGCATCTTACTGACAAGGAGAATGATATGTGCTCTATTTTTAATAATTATTTTCTCTCGGTTTTCACACAGGAAGACATTAATAATATCCCAGTAATTAATTTTTACAGAGGCCCAGAAGAAGATAAATTATGTAATATCACAGTCACTAGCGAAATGATTATGAAACAGCTGGACCGACTGAAACAAAATAAATCGCCGGGTCCTGATGAGCTTTTTGCAAGGGTTCTTAAGGAATGCAAAATGGAACTCTGTGAACCAATATCTAACATTTTTAATTTATCTCTTCAAACAGGTGTAGTGTCTGATATGTGGAACATAGCTAATGTAATTCCTATTTTTAAAGCAGGGGACAGGTCACTACCGTCAAACTACCGCCCAATAAGCCTGACCTCAATTGTAGGCAATGGTCCCAGATTTTCGCTTAGCAGATTATAATGGACTTAGAGAACACTTATTGACTGTGGACTGGGGTGAAGAAGAGAGGTATCAATATGACAGTTTTCTTAACACTATACAGGCTGCCCAAAGAACATTTATCCTGTATAAAGAAATTAGATCAAGTAGAAATGACCCAAAATGGATGAATAATAGGCTCAAATATCTTTTAGGGCAGAAGAAAGGAATTTATAGGCGCATAAAAAGAGGTGAGGGTCATCTTATAAATCAGTATACTGACATTAAGAGGGACGTTAAAAAGGGAATAAGAAAAGCTAAACGGGACTATGAAATTAAAGTTGCTAGGGATTCAAAACTAACCCAAAAAGTTTTTCCAGGTTTATAGAACAAAAGTTAGGGATAAGATAGGTCCCCTTAAAAATAACTTTGGGCATCTTACTGACAAGGAGAATGATATGTGCTCTATTTTTAATAATTATTTTCTCTCGGTTTTCACACAGGAAGACATTAATAATATCCCAGTAATTAATTTTTACAGAGGCCCAGAAGAAGATAAATTATGTAATATCACAGTCACTAGCGAAATGATTATGAAACAGCTGGACCGACTGAAACAAAATAAATCGCCGGGTCCTGATGAGCTTTTTGCAAGGGTTCTTAAGGAATGCAAAATGGAACTCTGTGAACCAATATCTAACATTTTTAATTTATCTCTTCAAACAGGTGTAGTGTCTGATATGTGGAACATAGCTAAAGTAATTCCTATTTTTAAAGCAGGGGACAGGTCACTACCGTCAAACTACCGCCCAATAAGCCTGACCTCAATTGTAGGCAAATTACTAGAGTCAATTATAGCGGATATTATTAGAAGCCATCTAGATAACCATAATTTGATTAATGATACCCAGCATGGATTCACGAGGGGCCTTTCCTGCCTATCTAATTTATTAACTTTCTTCAGTAAAGCTTTTGAGGCTGTTGATCACGATAAAGAATTCGATATTGTTTATTTAGACTTTACATAAGAACATAAGAAAGGAGGAACACTGCAGCAGGCCTGTTGGCCCATACTAGGCAAGTCCTTCACAATCCATCCCACTAACAAAATAATTGCCCAACCAAATTTTCAATTCTACCCAAGAAATAAGCTTTGAAGATTCTATTAACTCAAGTGCGAGTCATAAGAACATAAGAAAGGAGGAACACTGCAGGAGGCCTGTTGGCCCATACTAGGCAGGTCCTTCACAATCCGTCCCACTAACAGAATATTTGCTCAACCCAATCTTCAATGCTACCCAAGAAATAAGCTTTGACAATTCTACCCACTCATGCGCGAGTCCCACTCAAATCCAACCCCTCTCACTCATGAATTTATCCAACCTAAATTTGAAACTACCCAAGGTCCTAGCTTCAATAACCCTACTAGGCAGACTGTTCCACTCATCAACTACCCTATTTCCAAACCAATACTTTCCTATATCCTTTCTAAATCTAAACTTATCTAACTTGAATCCATTATTGTGGGTTCTCTCTTGGAGAGATATCCTCAAGACCTTATTTATATCCCCTTTGTTAATACCCATTTTCCACTTGTATACCTCGATCATGTTCTGGCAAACAAGGAAACCCTTGTTAATAATTTAGAAATTACAGAGGAACTCGGCGCAAGCGACCACAAATCAATTACCTTTGGCATTGAATGGAAGTTTCATAGTAGGAATAACTCAGTAACGGTCCCAGATTTTCGCTTAGCAGATTACAATGGACTTAGAGAACACTTATCATCTGTGGACTGGGGTAATGAAGAGAGCTATCAATATGACAGTTTTCTGAACACTATACATGCTGCCCAAAGAACATTTATCCCATATAAAGAAATTAGATCGAATAGAAATGACCCAAAATGGATGAATAATAGGCTCAAATATCTTTTAGGGCAGAAGAAAGGAATTTATAGGCGTATCAAAAGAGGTGAGGGTCATCTTACGAATCAGTATATTGACATTAAGAGGGACGTTAAAAGGGGATAAGAAAAGCTAAGGGACTACGAAATTAAAGTTGCTAGGGATTCGAAAACTAACCCAAAAGTTTTTTCCAGGTGTATAGAACAAAAGTTAGAGATAAGATAGGTCCCCTTAAAAATAATTATGGGTATCTTACTGACAAAGTGAATGAAATGTGCTCTATTTTTAATAATTATTTTCTCTCGGTTTTCACTCAGGAAGACACTAATAATATCCCAAGAATTAGGTATTTTAGTGGGCCTGAAGAAGATAAATTATGTAGTATCACAGTCACTAGCGAAATGGTTATCAAACAGATAGACCGTTTGAAGCAAAATAAATCGCCAGGCCCTGATGAGCTTTTTCAAGGGTTCTTAAGGAATGCAATATTGAACTCTGTGAACCCTTAACTAACATTTTTAACCTATCTCTTCAAACAGGTGTAGTGTCTGATACGTGGAAGATGGCTAATGTAATTCCTATTTTTAAAGCAGGGGACAAGTCGTTACCATCAAATTACCGCCCAATAAGTCTAACTTCAATTGTAGGCAAATTATTAGAGTCGATTATAGCTGATAACATAAAGCCATCTCGATAGGCATAATTTGATTAATGATACTCAACATGGATTCACCAGGGGCCGTTCCTGCCTAACTAATTTATTAACTTTTTCAGTAAGGCTTTTGAGGCAGTTGATCATGATAAAGAATTCGATATTGTTTATTTGGATTTTAGTAAGGCTTTTGATAGAGTACCACATCAGAGACTGTTAAAGAAAGTGGCTGCTCACGGCATTGGAGGAAAAGTGTTTTCATGGATCGAGTCATGGCTCACCAATAGGAAGCAGAGGGTGTGCATTAATGGGGTTAAATCTGAGTGGGGATCTGTAACAAGTGGCGTTCCACAGGGATCGGTTTTAGGCCCGTTGTTGTTTATAATATATATAAATGACCTTGACGAGGGAATTACTAGTGATATGAGCAAATTCGCTGATGACACGAAGATAGGTAGGATAATCGATTCAGACGTAGATGTCACGGAACTTCAGGAGGATTTAGACAAACTCAATTCCTGGTCAGAAAAGTGGCAGATGCAGTTCAATGTAGATAAATGCAAGGTTCTGAAGCTCGGGAGTGTCCATAACCCAAGCACTTATAAGTTAAATAACGTAGAACTTAGCCATACAGATTGCGAGAAGGACTTGGGGGTGATGGTAAGCAGCAACCTTAAACCAAGACAGCAATGCCTAAGCGTACGTAATAAGGCAAATAGATTACTGGGATTTATATCAAGAAGTGTTAGCAACAGAAGTCCAGAGGTTATATTACAGCTTTATACATCATTAGTAAGGCCTCACCTAGATTACGCAGCTCAGTTCTGGTCTCCATATTACAGAATGGACATAAATTCGTTAGAAAACATTCAGCGTAGAATGACTAAATTAATACATAGCATTAGAAATCTTCCTTACGAAGAAAGATTGAAGACCCTAAAATTACATTCACTTGTAAGACGTAGAATGATTGGAGACATGATCGAGGTATACAAGTGGAAAATGGGTATTAACAAAGGGGATATAAATAAGGTCTTGAGGATATCTCTCCAAGAGAGAACCCGCAATAATGGATTCAAGTTAGATAAGTTTAGATTTAGAAAGGATATAGGAAAGTATTGGTTTGGAAATAGGGTAGTTGATGAGTGGAACAGTCTGCCTAGTAGGGTTATTGAAGCTAGGACCTTGGGTAGTTTCAAATTTAGGTTGGATAAATTCATGAGTGAGAGGGGTTGGATTTGAGTGGGACTCGCGCATGAGTGGGTAGAATTGTCAAAGCTTATTTCTTGGGTAGCATTGAAAATTGGGTTGAGCAAATATTCTGTTAGTGGGACGGATTGTGAAGGACCTGCCTAGTATGGGCCAACAGGCCTGCTGCAGTGTTCCTCCTTTCTTATGTTCTTATGTTCTTAAATTCCCAGTCAAAAAATTCCAATCAATTTGAATAAAGTTGAAGTCACCCAGAATAACTACGTTATCGTGCATTGTGGCCTTAACAATTTCCTCCCATAGTAGTCTCCCTTGGTCCCTATCTAAGTTTGGGGGACGGTATATCACACCTAAAATCAATTTTTCATGCCCCTCTGAAAATTCTATCCAGACAGACTCTGTATGTGTTAATTCATAAGAACATAAGAACATAAGAAAGGAGGAACACTGCAGCAGGCCTGTTGGCCCATACTAGGCAGGTCCTTCACAATCCGTCCCACTAACAGAATATTTGCTCAACCCAATTTTCAATGCTACCCAAGAAATAAGCTTTGACAATTCTACCCACTAAAGCGCGAGTCCCACTCAAATCCAACCCCTCTCACTCATGAATTTATCCAACCTAAATTTGAAACTACCCAAGGTCCTAGCTTCAATAACCCTACTAGGCAGACTGTTCCACTCATTAACTACCCTATTTCCAAACCAATACTTTCCTATATCCTTTCTAAATCTAAACTTATCTAACTTGAATCCATTATTGCGGGTTCTCTCTTGGAGAGATATCCTCAAGACCTTATTTATATCCCCTTTGTTAATACCCATTTTCCACTTGTATACCTCGATCATGTCTCCCCTCATTCTACGTCTTACAAGTGAATGTAATTTTAGGGTCTTCAATCTTTCTTCGTAAGGAAGATTTCTAATGCTATGTATTAATTTAGTCATTCTACGCTGAATGTTTTCTAACGAATTTATGTCCATTCTGTAATATGGAGACCAGAACTGAGCTGCGTAATCTAGGTGAGGCCTTACTAATGATGTATAAAGCTGTAATATAACCTCTGGACTTCTGTTGCTAACACTTCTTGATATAAATCCCAGTAATCTATTTGCCTTATTACGTACGCTTAGGCATTGCTGTCTTGGTTTAAGGTTGCTGCTTACCATCACCCCCAAGTCCTTCTCGCAATCTGTATGGCTAAGTTCTACGTTATTTAACTTATAAGTGCTTGGGTTATGGACACTCCCGAGCTTCAGAACCTTGCATTTATCTACATTGAACTGCATCTGCCACTTTTCTGACCACGAATTAAGTTTGTCTAAATCTTCCTGAAGTTCTATGACATCTATGTTTGAATCAATTATCCTACCTATCTTCGTGTCGTCGGCGAATTTGCTCATATCACTAGTAATTCCCTCATCTAGGTCATTGATATATATATAAATAACAATGGGCCTAAGACTGATCCCTGTGGAACACCACTTGTTACAAGTCCCCATTCGGATTTAACCCCATTTATGCACACTCTCTGCTTCCTATTGGTGAGCCATGACTCGATCCATGACAACACTTTTCCCCAATGCCATGAGCTGCCACTTTCTTTAACAGTCTCTGGTGCGGTACTCTATCAAAAGCCTTACTAAAGTCTAAATAAACAATATCGAATTCTTTATCGTGATCAACAGCCTCAAAAGCTTTACTGAAGAAGGTTAATAAATTAGATAGGCAGGAAAGGCCCTCGTGAATCCATGCTGGGTATCATTAATCAAATTATGTTATCTAGATGGCTTCTAATAATATCCGCTATAATTGACTCTAGTAATTTGCCTACAATTGAGGTCAGGCTTATTGGGCGGTAGTTTGACGGTAGTGACTTGTCCCCTGCTTTAAAAATAGGAATTACATTAGCTATCTTCCACATATCAGACACTACACCTGTTTGAAGAGATAAATTAAAAATGTTAGATATTGGTTCACAGAGTTCCATTTTGCATTCCTTAAGAACCCTTGCAAAAGCTCATCAGGACCCGGCGATTTATTTTGTTTCAGTCGGTCCAGCTGTTTCATAATCATTTCGCTAGTGACTGTGATATTACATAATTTATCTTCTTCTGGGTCTCTGTAAAATTAATTACTGGGATATTATTAATGTCTTCCTGTGTGAAAACCGAGAGAAAATAATTATTAAAAATAGAGCACATATCATTCTCCTTGTCAGTAAGATGCCCAAAGTTATTTTTAAGGGGACCTATCTTATCCCTAACTTTTGTTCTATAAACCTGGAAAAAACTTTTTGGGTTAGTTTTTGAATCCCTAGCAACTTTAATTTCATAGTCCCGTTTACCTTTTCTTATTCCCTTTTTAACGTCCCTCTTAATGTCAGTATACTGATTTATAAGATGACCCTCACCTCTTTTTATGCGCCTATAAATTCCTTTCTTCTGCCCTAAAAGATATTTGAGCCTATTATTCATCCATGTTGGGTCATTTCTACTTGATCTAATTTCTCTATACGGGATAAATGTTATTTGGGCAGCCTGTATAGTGTTAAGAAAACTGTCATATTGATACCTCTCTTCTTCACCCCAGTCCACAGTTGATAAGTGTTCTCTAAATCCATTATAATCTGCTAAGCGAAAATCTGGGACCATTACTGAATTATCCCTACTATCATACATCCATTCAATGCTAAAGGTAATTGACTTGTGGTCGCTTGAGCCGAGTTCCTCTGTAATTTCTAAATTATTAACAAGGGTTTCCTTGCTTGCCAGAACCAAGTCAAGTAGGTTATTTCCCCTTGTAGGTTCTGTTACAAACTGCTTCAAAAAGCAATCCTGAACTACTTCTAAAAAGTCGTTAGATTCTAAATTCCCTGTCATGAAATTCCAATCAATCTGACTAAAGTTAAAGTCCCCTAGAATTACTACGTTATCGTGTCTTGTGGCCTTAACAATTTCCTCCCAAAGTAGTCTCCCTTGTTCCCTATCTAAGTTTGGAGGACGGTAAATCACGCCTAAAATCAATTTTTCACACCCCTCTGAAAATTCTATCCAGACAGACTCTGTATGTGTTAATTCAGACTTTATACCCGTTTTTATGCAACAATTTAAAGGATCACGGACATAGAGTGCCACCCCACCCCCTTTCCCGATACTTCTGTCTACTTGGAACAATTTAAAACCCTGAATGTGACATTCGGCAGGCAAGTCCCGATTTTTCATATTAAACCATGTCTCAGTTATTGCAAAAACATCAATATTACCTGTACTTGCAACTACTCTCAACTCGTCCATCTTATTCCTAGCACTACGACTATTGGTGTAATATACACTTAAAGACCCTCCTTTCTCTTTACCCTTCCTGCTCATTTCTGTTTTTCCCTTATACCTATTACTGTCCTTGTCACCTAGTGCCACTGGCTTTCCAATATCCACCTTATTCTGCCTATTACTAGTTCCCCTAGAATTTATAACATTACTACACTGGGACTTCACTGTTTTCCCCCCATAACCCATACCACTAACTTTTTCTAGTTTAAAGCCCTAACAGCTCCCTCCACTGCAGTTGCCAGTGCCCCCACCCCAGACCTAGATAAGTGAACCCCATCCCTGGCATACATGTCATTTCTGCCATAGAAGAGGTCCCAGTTGTCAATGAATGTTACTGCATTTTCCTTACAGTATTTGTCCAGCCAGCAATTGACACCAATTGCCCTAGACAACCATTCATTTCCAACTCCTCTCCTTGGCAAAATACCACATATGACAGGGTTCCCACCCTTCTTCCTAATTCTGTCTATTGCTGACCTATAGCTGCTAATCAGCTCCTCACTCCTACGTCTGCCAACATCGTTGCCTCCAGCACTGAGACAGATAATAGGATTGCTCCCATTACCTCTCATGATGTCGTCCAGACGGCTAACAATATCCTTCATCCCAGACCCAGGATAACACACCCTCTGCCTCCTATTCCTATCCTTAAGACAAAATTCCCTATCCATAAACTTAATCTGACTATCCCCAACTAAAACAATGTTCTTACCTCGACTGGCGGTGTGCATGACTTTCTCGACGGTCTTTGTAGAGATGGTCTTCGCTGGGATGTCTTCACATTCGTCTGATAACAAGGAGAAAGAGTTGCTGGTTTTCACAGCAGTCTCCTGGACCTTCTTCAACTTCAGCTTCGTCCCTTCAGATTCGACTAGCATCCATTCGTTGGTCTGATCATCGGCGACATTGTTCCGGGATAATCCTTGCATATACCCTTCAAACGTTGAATCTCTCTTCTAGCTTCCGTTAATTCCGCCTTCATTTGGAGATATAGCTGCTCGTAGTCGAGGGAAACCATCATCCAATCTCAGGTAGCTAATAACGGAAGCACAGCAAAGATGGTTCAGTCCACAGAGAGTAAACAGAATATTTGCTCAACCCAATTTTCAATGCTACCCAAGACATAAGCTTTGACAATTCTACCCACTCATGCGCGAGTCCCACTCAAATAATAACACTTATGCACTCAGATCTGCAGTTGAGTTCTGCAGTTGAGTTCCTCAAGACCTTATTTATATCCCCTTTGTTAATACCCATTTTCCACTTGTATACCACCACCATCACCACCACTATCACCACCAACAACACCACCACCATTACCATCACTACCACCACCACCACTATCACCACCACCGCTACCACACCACCACTATCACCACCACCACCACCATCATCATCCCCGCCACTAACACCACCATTACCACCACCACCGCCACCACTACACCACCACCACCACCGTCACCACTACCATCACCATCACCACCACCATCACCCACCACAAGCGTCCTCAACACAGAAGAGACTGCCATAGTCATGCTTAACAAGGAGGACAATCAAGGTCGTACTCAACACAGTGGATTTAGACTACCAATTCTAGCACTCAACATAGAGGACAAAGACTAACATGGTCGTACTAAGCACAGGGGACAGACTAACATGGTCGTACTAAGCACAGGGGACAGACTAACATGGTCGTACTAAGCACAGGGGACAGACTAACATGGTCGTACTAAGCACAGGGGACAGACTAACATGGTCGTACTAAGCACAGGGGACAGACTAACATGGTCGTACTCAACACAAACGACAAAGACTAACATGGTCGTACTAAGCACAGGGGACAGACTATTATGGTCGTACTCAACACAGGGGACAGACTAACATGGTCGTACTCAACACAGGGGACAGACTAACATGGTCGTACTCAACACAAACGACAAAGACTAACATGGTCGTACTAAGCACAGGGGACAGACTAACATGGTCGTACTCAACACAGGGGACAGACTAACATGGTCGTACTCAACACAGGGGACAGACTAACATGGTCGTACTTAACACAGGGGACATACTAACATGGTCGTACTCAACACAGGGGACAGACTAACATGGTCGTACTCAACACAGGGGACAGACTAACATGGTCGTACTCATCTGAGCGAAGACTGCTTAACTTTCGTCATGAAATCAATTAAAAAATCGCAAACATACGCGAAAAATAAAGAGAAATGACCACATGAAATTATAAAGAACTGAATAAATTAATATGACACTCGTAGACTAGAGAAGTCGATACAAATTAGAAGTTTAGACTCAACACAATTTTATGAATGATTCAGAATTCAAAACTATTTTCAAAAAAAAGGGAAAAGAATAATGTATGGAAATTTTTTCTTGGATATTCTCTCTGGAACTTTTCCCCTGATGGAATATTGATGAAGATTATAAGTTTTTAATTAGTTGAAATTAAAAAATGGATAAGAGGCTGGCCAACTTATAATTTTACTGATATATTCCTTTATATATATATATTATTGCAACCTCAGGTTCTAAGTCCTGTTATCCTGAGTGTAAAAGGGAGCTTGGAGCAAACAAACACAGTAGAAAATGCTTTGAATTGTATTTCCTTCACCAAGTATATTTATAAGGCTTTATACATCTATCTAGGCTGGAATATTGCTGCACACTAACTGCACCTTTCAAGGCAGGTGAAATTGCTGATCTAGAAAATGTACAGAGAACCTTCACTGCACACATAACTGCGATAAACCACCTCAGTTACTAGGAACGCTTGAAGTTCCTAAACCTGTACTCCTGGAACACAGGCGGGAGAGATACATTATTATATACACTTGGAAAATCCTAGAGGGATTAGTACCAA
Source organism: Cherax destructor (assembly GCA_009830355.1). NCBI lineage: Eukaryota > Metazoa > Arthropoda > Malacostraca > Decapoda > Parastacidae > Cherax > Cherax destructor. The sequence goes on along the minus strand of WNWK01052282.1, from coordinate 1,333 downwards.
ACTTGCACACGAGTGTCACTCCCTACGAAAGCAAAAGACTCGGCAGACGATGTAACATCCCCCCAATGAAAAGCACGGGTGCCGCTAGCACGTTGAGAGACAACACAATAAGTATCAGGGCCCCAGGACTGATCAACTGCCTCCCAACATACATAAGGGGATTACTAATAGACCCTGGCTGTCTTCAAGCAAGCACTGGACAGGCACCTAAAGTCGGTGCCTGACCAGCCAGGCTGTGGTTCGTACATTGGACTGCGTGCGGCCAGCAGTAACAGCCTGGTCACAGACCGGGCCGCAGGGGCGTTGACCCCTGGAACTCTCTCCAGGTAAACTCCAGGTAAACATCTTATGTAAACTATATACAAAGAGTAGTATTATTGCATGACACGGTAGTCAAGGCCAAACAACAGCCAAGAGACAGAGACAACTGTAAAACAACCAGCTAAGGGTGGGAATGACAATAGCAAACATGTGAGTGGAATCCACGTCACCTTTACCAATGCCAGACCCACATTATGATTGGTTGAACCAAGTTGTTGATTTGGTGATGGGGCTCCGATCACAAAACCCTTAGCAAGATGGTTCGCTGGTTGGTGAGGTAGTCTATGTTGGTGTGTTGAACATGCTCCGAATAAAGGGAACATACTCTTGCATGCAACATATATATATATATATATATATATATATATATATATATATATATATATATATATATATATATATATATGTAGGAAATGAAGGCGGGGTAGGGTCGTCCTCGAAAAGGTTGGAGGGAGGGGTAAAGGAGGTTTTGTGGGCGAGGGCTTGGACTTCCAGCAAGCATGTGTGAGCGTGTTAGATAGGAGGGGAAAGGAGACGAATGGTTTTGAGACCTGACGAGCTGTTGGAGTGTGAGCAGGGTAACATTTTGTGAAGGGATTCAGGAAACCAGTTAATGATTAAGTTGGACTTGAGTCCTGGAAATGGGAAGTACAATGCCTGCACTTTAAAGGAGGGGTCTGGGATAGTGACAGCTGGGAGGGACTTATTCTCAGCTGTCGTATCTGACGCTCTGCAAAGACAGTGATTATGTATGAGTGAGGTGAAAGTGTTGAATGATAATGAAAGTATTTTTTGGGGGACTTTATTTCTTTTTGGGTCACCCTGCCTCGGTGGGAGACGGCCGACTTGTTGAATATATATATATATATATATATATATATATATATATATATATATATATATATATATGCAAGACAACCACTATGAAAAATAGAGGAATTCCAAGCGCTTTCGTGACTATTCACATTATCAAGGAACTATAAAAGGAAACATGACAAGAAGGCTTATATAA
>WNWK01052281.1:0-12228 GCA_009830355.1 Cherax destructor | reverse complement strand
AGTTTGAATAACACTAGTTTAGTTATTTTTTTACAGCTTTATAAAATTTGAATAACTTACATACCTACATCTGCTTGAGAAATTATACGTTAATTTAATTGCAACGAAGTGTGAGCAACAATCTTAAAAATCTTAAAAAGAGTGACTTGAAAACAGCAGTTATATAGTGGACACAGGTGAGATTAGAAATATGTCAAGCCACCTCATTACAGTGTTTTGCTAAGGATTGTTCATCTTCATAGGTTCTCCAAATATTATAATATTTCTGTGAAATGCTCAATTGTGTTTGATTCTGCTATTTGCTATATATTGCTGCCTTTGTTGATAATCCTCATTTTTAACAGATCGTCTTCATCCAATTTCGCTAGATGCCCGTGTGTTCTACGATTTATCACACTTGCATTATTCTGATTGATTCAGCTGTGTGCTGTTTCGTCACCGTATAATCCTTCCCTTCCCCATTATGGATTCTGTATATACCCGTTCCAGTCTCAACTGTTCTGGGTACCGTCTCTTGTTCAAGTCTCTAATGATGGCGGTGGAGCTTCACGCCCTGCAGAGGTGTCTGGGTGCTGTGTTGAAAGTGAGAACAACGTATCTTAGGTCTTTTTTTTCCAGTAGGGAGGTGCGTTATTATATAAGATAACGTTAGGTGGGAATCTAAGGCTGTTGTATATCTGTATAATGTAGCGGCATTCCTCTTCGAGAAACTGTGGACTGGTAATCGTACATGCTCTCAAGAATGAACATCCCTTAAACAGCCACAAGTTTCATCCACTTAATGTAGTTGTGTGTCAACTTCAGTAAGTTTTACTTACACAGTTACTTGCCCAGACCACTATTTGTGATTTCCATGAGGTCACCAATCAGTTCGGTCTTTGCCAATCTGTAGAACGTGGCTACGTTAGGTGAATGATGTGCTAGTATTTGTACTCATTCGACCCAATACAGCCGATATGTTCTCCAAGCTTAACTCCAAAGACCCTTCCATCAAATCAATTGTAGAAGACGAGCGGAAAAACGATTTCCGTTCCTTGATGTCTTTCTCTTCTTGTATGCTAATAAGGTATTCTTCAGGGTCTGTAAGTAACTTACTAAGAAAGACAATTTCTTGTATGATCTTTCACTCTCCGACCCAAGAATCAAATGAGGAGTGATCATCAGATTCTACCTTATATCATATTTTTTCTCGACCCGACAGTCACCCAGCTTCAATTTCCGTAACACTTTATCAATAACCATAGAGGGCGAGCAGTAAAGAGCACTCTAACGGCCAGACCAAAACACTCAGCTGGAAGATATATTTTCCTACTAGTTTGCAAAGTACCTTACAGCACAGCTAACACAAACCAAGAGCAACACCAACCACCTCGACGTCTACCACAATTACGATTCTAGTAAAAAAAAAAAAACGAATGGTAACCAGGATTGCATGAAATCCCAACACCAGCAAACAAAACACCGGTTATTTAATCTCGAATTTCCTTTTCTCAAGATCTTGACCAATTTTATACTCTTGTTTAGTCATAGGACAACCCATCCACCTTTTACACAAGTTCGGACTTCGAATAAACACCAGTACAAATAGAAATACGTAGACAAAGGAAGTAGGGAAAAATCAAATGAGAAAAAATGTGACGCAAGAGAAAAAGCAAAACGGGTTATTAAATTTAGGATGTCGCTAAACCCATAGTGGAATGAGAGGCAATCAAGAATTCTACAAGGAATGGAACGACCAGTCCAATTCCCTCCATCCACGACCCTTCAACAGCTTTTGCCGAAAATTCTGTTAGGTTCCCAGGTTGTGAGGTCAGCAGTGATATCAATGAGACCAAACACTGACAGTGAGCGGGACGTCAGTGTCCACTGCTCAAGGTTATGCTAGATGAAGGTCAGTGTTCACTGCTCAAGGTTATACTAAATGAAGGTCAGTGTCCACTGCTCAAGGTTATGCTAGATGAAGGTCAGTGTTCACTGCTCAAGGTTATACTAAATGAAGGTCAGTGTTCACTGCTCAAGGTTATACTAAATGAAGGTCAGTGTTCACTGTTCAAGGGTATACTAAATGAAGGTGTGAGATGAAAATAGTAAACCATTCATGAGTGAGATGAGAATAGTAAAACATTCTTGAGGGATCTAACCCCTGTAGTTTAGCGCTTCTTTTGATTATAATAATAATAATCTTGAGGGAGCTGATAATTGTGAAACACTTTTGAGGGAACTGAGATGGGTAACACATTTTTTAAGGAGCTGAGACAGGTGTTGCATTCTAGATAAATGGAGCTGAAACGAGTAATTCATTCTAGAGCATAGATGCATAGAAAGATACATTCCACGGATTGTGAGATGATTAGTAGTAATACACGCCTTGGGGTGGAAGCCGAGAGATCTGAAGCTTTCTTTGGGGTTGGAACTGAGAGGGATAATGACTTCTTTGGAGTGGGAGCTGAGAGAGATGAAGCTTTCCTTGGGGTTGGAGCTGAGAGGGATAATGATTTGTTTGGGATAGGAGCTGAGAGAAATGAAGCTTTCCTTGGGGTTGGAGCTGAGAGGGATAATGATTTGTTTGGGATAGGAGCTGAGAGAGATGAAGCTTTCCTTGGGGTTGGAGCTGAGAGGGATAATGATTTGTTTGGGATAGGAGCTGAGAGAGATGAAGCTTTTCCCTTTGGGGTTGGAGCTGAGAGGGATAATGATTTCTTTTTGGGGGGGCTGAGACAGATGAAGCTTTGCATGGGCTGGGAGATGAAGCTTTGCTTGGGGTGAGAACTGAGACATGAAACTTTCCTTGGGGTGGGAACTGAGAGGATGTAATTCATTCCTTGGGGAAGGAACTCTTGGGCGGTGATATTTCCTGGTAAAGTAGCTGAGAGAAGGCGATACATTTCTATGGGAGAGAACTGAAAATCGGGATATATTTCTAAGGGTGGGAACTGAAAAGGGGGATACATTTCTAAGGAAAGAGGGAGTTCAGAGAAGGTGATACATTCCATAGTGTAGGAACTACGAAGGTGATATATTTCGGGCACAGTGTAAAAATTCAAAAAGACGCCCATTCACTTCTCCACTGGACGAAAAGATGGACTAAGGCACAGCAGATGGTTCAGATTTGATTAATACTAGACGTCCAGTTCTATCTTGGATTTTATTTACTAGATTTAGATGGAGTGTTTTGCAATAACTACATATTACAGATAAGTGTTCATTCAACAAAACATTCACCAACGTAAAAAGTATACTAATATGGCACTACGAAATGCCCATTGCGATATATTATTATCTGCAAGTATGCCTAAATATTCGTTAATACGCATCAACCTGGCTCGTGTATTATCCCTAACCTAGAAAACCTAATATTTTTGTATAAGTTAAGATGAGACTGAAATTAAAAAAAATTTGTAATCCTCAAGAAACTCATATCCTGTTTCAGGATCAGGTTACCATGTCACATCAAAGTCGTTATGTAAAGAGAGATCTGGATAGTATACGATCCCTCGCACACGCAAATATCCAAGCGTGTTTATCTGCAGTTTATTTGTCATATACATTAAATAACAGCTTTATAACTATTTTTAGAGCTAAACATTTATCGCGGGCATAAATGTCAGGTTTTCCTTAAGTCTTATAACAAGCTGGTTCAGTATTTTACAACTTTGTGAGATAACTATCGTTGAATTTTTTTTCTTACGATAGCCGAAATTTCCAACGGTTTCCCAAAGAAAAAAGTGTTTTAAAAAAATTCACCATGATTTCATTTGCATTTTCCCCATTAGTGTACACTTCGTTTATATCTTCGCCTTCAGTAAAGATTTATGATGAATTATGGCAGAAGACCACTAGGATTACATTTACGATACCACCAGCATTTTTCACAGTCTTGTATTGCTAACCCTGGAAACAATAACGAAAAATGTCAAACACGAGGGAAACAATCATTAAGTATGATAATCAGTAAACTCGGGATCATTAAGGTCGTTTTTTTAATTGGCACATGCCATGTACGTTAATCCTATTCACACTTTAGCAACTCGCCCTAAGCTGTATCAGGTTTAAGAAGTCCTTGAATTAAAAAATCAAGAGGTAAAAGAAAAGGAAGTCAAATTTTGTGAGGCAATAATAACTTAGTTTATACGTCACCGACCTTTTCCTATGTTCAGTCTATCCCGACCTATGGCCCTAAGCTAATTAACAAATAGGGGCCCCCTCTTTCCCCCTCAAGATTCAAAGATAGAAGCTGCCAATAAAATATGATGATGGACAAAAATATTTTTAGTGAGCATAAACGTAATACACAAAACCCGCACAATAAAAGAGAGGAGCTTACGACGACTTTTCCCGCGACTTGACCATTTACAAAGTCACCCCAACACACCACAACTTCTAGGGGTTTCCCGTCTCTTATTCTCTTGCGTCCTGGCTACCCAAACCCCTACCCGGTACTTTTTCCCGCCCACCTTCGTCACTCAAGACTTCATCGAACGGGCCCCGCTTTCCCCGACCTGTAAGATGCTTAGTCTTAAATGGAGTCCTCTTCACTAATGTCCTCTGGATGATGTCCTTAATTTTCGGGAGAAGGCCAAGAAGGGTTACTTCATCTCCTATACCTACTGATGTTTTTTCTTGATCTTATCCGACTTTGCGTGGACTCTAACTCCTTTTCCTTTCAAGGTAAATATTTTTCCCTAAAAACCTTGGTTTTGTATGGCCTCCTCATCTCCTTTTCCCTTGCATCCATGGAATATTTTGAGACTGTCCTTCTTCCCCCCATTGATGTACGTCCTTCACTCTGGCTCCGCTATGAGATGACATCTTTGCTTTTTTTTGGCCTCATGACTTAAGCCCTTTCCAACCTTTTTCTTGAGTGCCCAACCCGCCCTTCCATTAAGTTAAACCCGATTGGGAATCTAATTCTTTGTTTCCCTTTTCCTTGATGTTCATGTCCACTGCCAATACAGGTTTGCCTCTCCGTGTACCCGTTCATGCACAGTGGCATGTACATTCATTACTTTATCGCTTTCCCCTGTCAAGAAGTTTTATCCCCTTTTTTCCGTGCTTCCGCATCTGTGATCCTCAGTTTCTTGAAGCAGAAATTTCCACTCTTCAATCATTTTCCGCCTGGGCTACCCCCTTCCCATTTCATAGACTCCGCTTTCTCTCAAACGGACTTTCTTCTCTCCTAAACCCCCTACTCCTGAAAACTCTTTCCTCCTGCCTTCCCTACATCTCTGGTCTCTAATCTCAGCAACTCTCTCCGTTCCTTAGACATCAAACTACCTTTCGTCAGACTAACACTCTTCAAAAAAATTGTCATACTCCTCCCTCCACAGATTCCTGTGTCTACTTCATTTCCCTTTCCCTCCTGTCCTCTTCAGTACTTCGGGGAAACTTGCGATTTTCTTCTGACAGACTCAAGAGCACAAAATAGTGTTGTTTTCGACACTAATAATGCTCTTTCGTCATGTCAGAGATCAAAGCCCTCCTATTGATTGGCTTGTTAAACTGTCCACCCTACGTCCAACTTCTAGTCGGGGCCCCGGTTGAATCCTCCCTACACAACTTCTATGAATCTTAGCCCTGGCTTTGTCTCTGTGATGCTTTCCTCCCCCACATTGTTAAGCTCTAGACTTGAACACCGTGACTTAACCTGATTCCTTCCCTTTCTTTTCTTCCCTCCTTTTTTTTTTCCTATGGTTTTCCTTTCTTCTCCTGTATTTGTCCTTCGATTTATCTGCCTTCCTCTCGTCCCCCCCCTTGCGCCGCCAGCCCCATTGCAGTGCCCTTCCCATATGACTGTTCCCCTACTACTATTACTACTACTACTACTTCCACTACTTACTCCATCATTACCCCACTTTGACCTCCCCCGTCCCCGCCCTATAAATACCCTTCCACCGTCTCGTTAGTGACTTGAATGGTCCAAGTCGGGCCGAAACGTCGTCGTAAGCCCTTTTATATTTTGCGGGTTGTGTGTGATTGTTCCAGTCAGGTATTGTGCCTTTTTTGTTATTCATAAACGTAATCCGGGCTCCTTAAGTTTCAGTTACGTTACTAATTATTTTGTGTTACACCACTGGAGTATTTCCTGGAGGTGTTACAGAGGTCAACGCCCCGCGTCTGGTCCATGATCAGGTCTCGAGGTGATCGGCCTGATCAACCAGGCTGTTACTGCAATTGGCAGTAACAGCTCGGCTGGTCAGGTACTATAGGTGCCCCGTCCAGCCTCTTGCCAGCTAGAGTCTATTTACAACACACCCCCACCAGTCTTCCAAGAGGTTGTGTCTCTACCAGTCTTCCAAGAGGCCAGGTTCCCACCAGTCTTCCAAGAGGCCAGGTTCCCCACCAGTCTCAAAGAGGTTGTGGAGGAGGAGTGGTGGTGGTGAGGAGGAGGTGGTGGAGGAGGAGGAGGAGGTGGTGGAGGAGGAGGAGGAGGAGGGGAGGGAGGAGGAGGGAGGAGGGAGGAGGAGGAGGTGGAGGAGGAGGGAGGAGGGAGGTGGTGGTGGAGGAGGCGGAGGTGGTGGTGGAGGAGGAGGAGGAGGAGGGTGGTGTGGTGGAGGAGGGAGAGGAGGAGGGCAGGAGAGGAGGTGGTGGAGGAGGAGGAGGTGGTGGAGGAGGGAGGAGGAGGGTGGAGAGGGAGAGGGAGAGGAGAGAGGGTGGAGGAGGAGGTGGGTGGAGGAGGAGGTGGTGGAGGAGGGAGGTGGTGGAGGAGGAGGAGGAGGGAGGTGGAGAAGGAGGAGAAGGTGGAGAAGGAGGTGGTGGAGAAGGAGCAGGGAGGAGGTGGTGGTGGAGGAGGAGGTGGAGGAGGAGGAGGAGGAGGGTGGAGAAGAAGGAGGAGGAGGAGGAGGAGGTGGAGAGTGACAGAGAGGTGGTGGAGAAGGAGGAGGAGGAGGAGGAGGTGGAGGAGGAGGGAGGGAGGAGGAGGAGGGAGGTGGTGGAGGAAGGGGAGGAGGGAGGAGGGAGGAGGGTGGAGAAGGAGAGAGAGGAGGAGGAGGTGGAGAAGGAGGGGAGGAGGAGGAGGGAGGAGGTGAGAAGGAGGAGGAGGAGGAGGAGGAGGTGGAGAAGGAGGAGGAGGAGGAGGAGGAGGTGGAGAAGGAGTGGAGGATGGAGAGGAGGAGGAGAAGGAGGAGGAGGAGGTGGAGAAGGAGGAGGAGGAGGTGGAGAAAGGGAGTGAGGAGGGAGGTGGAGAAGGAGTGAGGAGAGGTGGAGAAGGAGGAGGAGGGAGTGGAAAGAAGGAGTGAGGAGGAGGTGGAGAAGGAGGAGGAGGAGGTGGAGAAGGAGGAGGAGGAGGTGGAGAAGGAGGGAGGAGGAGGGAGAAGGAGGAGGAGGAGGTGGAGAAGGAGGAGGAGGAGGTGGAGGAGGAGGAGGAGGAGGTGGAGAAGGAGGAGGAGGGAGGTGGAGGAGGGAGGAGGAGGAGGTGGAGAAGGGAGGAGAAGGAGTGAGGAGGTGGTGGAGAAGGAGGTGGTGGAGAAGGAGTAGGGAGGAGTGGGTGGTGGTGGAGGAGGAGGAGGAGGGAGAGGAGGAGGAGGAGGAGGAGGTGGTGGAGAAGGAGGAGGGAGGAGGAGGAGGTGGTGGAGAAGGAGGAGGAGGAGGTGGGTGAGGAAGGAGGAGGAGGTGGTGGAGGTGGAGAAGGAGGAGGTGATGGAGGAGATGGAGGAGGAGGTGGAGGAGGAGGAGGGAGGGTGGAGGTGATGGAGGAGGGAGGAGGAGGGAGGTGGAGGAGGAGGAGGTGGAGGAGGAGTGGAGGAGGGTGGAGGGAGGAGGGTGGAGGAGGTGGTGGAGAAGAGGAGGAGGAGGAGGAGGAGAAGGAGGAGGGAGGAGGAGGAGGAGGGTGGAGAAGGAGGGAGGAGGAGGAGGAGGAGGTGGAGGAGGAGGAGGGTGGAGGAGGGAGGGAGGAGGAGGAGGAGGGAGGGAGGAGGTGGTGGAGGAGGAGAAGGAGGAGGAGGTGGTGAGAAGGAGGTGGTGGAGAAGAGCAGGGGAGGTGGAGTGGTGGTGGGAGGAGGAGGTGGAGGAGGAGGAGGAGGGGAGGTGGTGGAGAAGGAGGAGGAGGAGGAGGAGGTGGTGGAGAAGGAGGAGGAGGAGGTGGTGGAAAGAAGGGGAGGAGGAGGAGGGAGGTGGTGGAGGTGGAGAAGGAGGAGGTGATGGAGGGAGGAGGAGGGAGGAGGTGGGAGGAGGAGGAGGAGGAGGTGGAGGAGGAGGGAGGAGGTGGAGGAGGAGGTGGAGGGAGGTGGTGGAGAAGGAGGAGGAGGAGGGAGGAGGTGGTGGAGAAGGGAGTGAGGAGGGAGGAGGTGGAGAAGGAGGAGGAGGAGAGGAGGAGGTGGAGAAGGAGGGAGGAGGAGAGGAGGAGGTGGAGAAGGAGTGAGGAGGAGGAGGAGGTGGAGAAGGAGGAGAGGAGGAGGAGGAGGTGGAGAAGGGAGGAGGAGGAGGTGGAGAAGGAGGAGGGAGGAGGTGGAGAAGGAGAGGAGGAGGTGGGAGAAGGAGGAGGAGGAGGGTGGGAGAAGGAGGAGGGAGGAGGTGGAGAAGGAGGGAGGAGGAGGTGGGAGAAGGAGGAGGAGGAGGGTGGAGAAGGAGGAGGAGGGAGGTGGAGAAGGGAGGAGGAGGAGGTGGGAGGAGGAGGAGGAGGAGGTGGAGAAGGATGGGAGGAGGAGGTGGGAGAAGGAGGAGGTGGAGGCGGAGGAGAGAGAAGAGGAGTGGAGGAGGTGGAGAAGGAGGAGGAGGAGGGAGGAAGGAGGAGGTGGAGGAGGAGGAGAGGTGGAGAAGGAGTAGGTGACAGGAGGAGGTGGAGGAGGAGGTGGAGAAGGAGGAGGAGGTGGAGAAGAGGAGGAGGAGGTGGAGAAGGAGGAGGAGGAGGTGGAGAAGGAGGAGGAGGGAGGTGGAGGAGGAGGAGGTGGGAGAAGGGGAGGAGTGGAGTGAGGTGGAGAAGGGAGGAGGAGGAGGGTGGAGAAGGAGCAGGAGGAGGTGGAGAAGGATGAGGGAGGAGGTGGAGAAGGAGGAGGAGGAGGGGGAGAAGGAGGAGGAGGAGGTGGAGGAGGAGGAGGTGGAGAAGGGAGGAGGAGGAGTGGTGGAGGAGGAGGAGGGAGGAGGTGGAGAAGGAGGAGGAGGGAGGTGGAGAAGGAGGAGGGGGAGAAGGAGTGAGGAGGAGGTGGTGAAGGAGGAGGAGGGAGGTGGAGATGAGAGAGGAGAGGTGGAGAAGGAGGGAGGTGGAGGAGGAGGAGGTGGAGAAGGGGAGGGAAGGAGGAGGAGGAGGTGGAGGAGGAGGTGGAGAAGGAGTGAGGAGGTGGAGAAGGAGGAGGAGGAGGTGGAGAAGGAGGAGGAGGAGGTGTGGAGGAGGAGGAGGTGGAGAAGGATGGGAGGAGGAGGTGGAGAAGGAGGAGGAGGAGGTGGAGAAGGAGGGAGGAGGGAGTGTGGAGAAGGAGGAGGAGGAGGGTGGAGAAGGAGTGAGGAGAGGTGGAGAAGGAGGAGGAGGAGGTGGAGAAGGAGGAGGAGGAGGTGGAGAAGGAGGAGGAGGAGGTGGAGAAGGAGGAGGAGGAGGTGGAGAAGGAGGAGGGGAGGAGGTGGAGAAGGAGGAGGAGGAGTGTGGAGGAGGGAGGAGGAGGAGGGAGGAGGGAGGAGGAGGAGGTGGAGGAGGAGGAGGAGGAGGAGGAGAGGAGGGAGGAGGGAGGGAGGAGGAGGGAGAGGAGGGAGGAGGGAGGGAGGAGGAGGGAGGAGGAGGAGGAGGAGGAGGGAGGGAGGAGGGAGGAGGGGAGGAGAGAGAGGAGGAGGAGGAGGAGGGAGGAGGAGGGAGGAGGAGGAGGGAGGGAGGAGTGAGGAGAGGAGGGGAGGAGGAGGAGGAGGAGGAGGAGGGAGGAGGAGGAGGAGGGAGGGAGGAGGGAGGAGGGAGGAGGAGGAGGAGGAGGAGGAGGGAGGAGGAGGGAGGGAGGAGGAGGGAGGGAGGAGGAGGGAGGAGGAGGAGAGGAGAGGAGGAGGAGGAGGAGGAGGAGGAGGGAGTGGGAGGAGGAGGAGGGAGAGGAGGAGGAGGGAGGAGGAGGGAGGAGGAGGAGGGAGGAGGAGGAGGAGGAGGAGGAGGAGGGGAGGAGGGAGGAGGAGGGAGGAGGAGGAGGAGGAGGAGGAGGAGGAGTGAGGAGGGAGGGAGGAGGAGGAGGAGGAGAGAGGAGAGGGAGGAGGGAGAGGAGGAGGAGGAGGAGGAGGAGGAGGAGGAGGAGGAGGTGGTGGAGGAGGAGGAGGAGGTGCGGTGGTGGTTTTTAGTAGTAGTAGTACAAACATTACTGTGCAAAAATAAATTTGTATTCACTCTTTATAGACAGGCATATGTGCTTGTTGCTTTTCCTGGTTGTTTTCCCCGGCTCACCTCCGCTACCAAGACGTCATTGAACGTGTACATTAAGTCTGCTGAAGCGGTAGCGTTCCTATTCTAAGTGCTTCTTGTGCAGGAAGTTGTCTTACGATGGAAAGTGCTGGGAAGTCTTAATCCAGCAGCGCCCCCTTACGCACCCTCTGCCTCCTAGAATGTGTTGCAGCACTTATACAACTCCAATTTTCAAATATGCAGATACCCCACACACTTGTACTCTAGACTGGACTGTTGTCAAACACTAACAACCATTTTTTAAGACAGAATTACAGAGCTGGAGCACACCAGAGAACTCACTGCCTACAAAACTCTCCCCAAGCTTCTTAAATTATTAACACGAAGTCCCTTGAGATGGGCGGGACTCTGAAAGATAGAGAGGGAATCATCATGTTGGACACACATACAACTGAGGAAGAAATGAAGAGGCTGCTGAGTGAGCTAGATACCACAAAGTTATGATGGGCCGGATACCATCTCTCCATTGGTCCTGAGAAAGGGCAGAGCACTGTGTGTACTACTCACTAAATAATCTTCAATACATATATTGAAACATGGCGATCACCTGAGTGTATGGAAGATGAGCAAAATGTAGTCCCAATTTTAAAAAAGGAGACAGACACGAAGCACTAAACCACAGACCAGGTCACTAACATGATAGTATGCAAATTTTGGAGAAGATTATCAGGGGAAGAGTGGGGAGCACCTAGAAAGGAATGAGCTTATCAACAACAACCAGCAGGTTTCAAAGGGGGGAAATCCTGTCACAAACCTAATGGAGTTCTATGACAGGGGACAGCAGTAAAACAAGAGGGGGTAGTGATTTCAATTTTTTTTGGACTGCGAAGGCTTTCGACACAGTTCCACACAAGAGATTAGTGCATAAGCTGGAAAAACCAGCCAGTTTAACAGGGAAGGCACTGCAATGGAACAGGGAATACCTTGGGAAGATATCAGCGAGTCATGGTACGTGACGAGGTGTCAGAATGGGCGCCCGGGAAGCGGGGTTCCACAGGGTCAGTCCAGGACCGGTGCTGTCGGTATTTGTGAACGATATGACGGAAGGAATAGCCCCGAAGGGGTCCCCGTTTTGAAAGATGTGAAGTTGATGAGAAGAATTCAATCGGACGAGGACCAGGCAGAACCACAAAGGGATCTGGACAGGCTGCAGGACTGGTCCAAACTGGCTCCTGGGGTTCAACCCCACCAAGGGAAAACCAAAAATTGGGGGAAAGGGGAAAAAGACGCAAGGGGGACAGTCTAGGGGCCAGAGATTACAAACCCCCCCTCGAAAAGGATCTTGGGGTGAGATAAAACCGGGCCCTCTGAGGGCGCATCAACTAAAAACTGTTTCAGCATTTTTAAGGGGCTAGCAAAAAACCCCCGAACAGCATTCCGACATCTTAATAAGGAATCGTTCAAGACCCTGACACTTTTGTACGTTAGACCTATATTGGGGTATGCAGCACCAGTTTGAAACCCACACCTAGCCAAGCACGTAAGGGAAAATAGAGAAAGGCAAAGGTTTGCAACAAGACTAACTCGAGCTAAGGATGTCCAGAGGAGAGGGTTAAGGGAAATCGACTGAGAGGAACTGACAGACAGGATGTTCCAGAGATGGGACACAGCAACAAGGATGTTAGGAAGTATTTTTTTTCAGTCACAGAGTTGTCAGGAAGTGGAATAATTTAAAATGATGTAGTGGAGGCAGGATCCAAAAACATAGCTTTAAGATGAGGATGATAAAGCTCAAGGAGCAGGAAGAGTGACCTATTAACGGCCATAAGGGGGCGGGACCAGGAGCTGTGAATCGACCCCCAAACAAACCAGGTGGACAACATCCACCTTCCATCCAAACCCACCCACGTATATCTCAAATTAAAAGC
>WNWK01052280.1:0-12228 GCA_009830355.1 Cherax destructor | reverse complement strand
ATGGCATTTTATTTCCTCAATTTTCCACCAACCCCCCAAAACCCCGGGGGGACGACAGTTTCACGAAGATTCTTGTACTCCCATTGACCCAACCCAAGATGTCCTCATTATCAAATTTCCATAAACGCCCCTTAGAACGGGGGGAAAAATTAACAGTTGCCGTCGAAGGGTAAAAGCCCTTTTACCAACTCAACACATACAGTGTTTATCCTCCGTCTGAACGCCGTCGCCTTTTTTGTAGTAAAAATATCCAAGGTCTCTGTTGTCACCCCCAGAGGCCAGCCCCAGAAAACCCTTTGCTGCGGCGGGGCTGGGCGACGAATGTTCTTTACCAGCTGACGTAACCCCGAATTCTACTTAAGAAAGCTATCTTACACGCTTTCAAAGAAGACCCCCACCATTACAGGTCTGAGTTTCGGCACACAAAAAACATCCCCCAATCAGAATTATATGCAAATTGACAAAACTTTTCAGATTGTTTGATTGTTGGATTGATAGTGCCGAAGGATAAAGACTTTGATTCATTACGCGACCGGGATGGTAAGAGAAAATTTCTCTTCTGTTAACTCTGACTTACGTATCTTTATTAAAGAACGTGACGTTAAAGCCTAAAATGGCAAAAGGGAGATATATACGCCTGCGTTCAAATTTCTACCCTAAAGAGCGTAGTGGATATAAACTGTTGTCCCTTTAAACAATCTGAGTCACCCAAAACCATTTTCCTCTAAGAAATTCCCAGAAAAATGTTACAACTGAAGAATTGGGACACAGACGCCCAGATTGTCCCAAAAAAAAAAGGGAGAATATTAAAAGTGTTTCACTGAAGCAATATTAACGCCCCTTAGTAAGGTTCTGTTAATGGCATGAATGTTTCCACCATTCTTGGGGATACTGGGTGTTTTTTAGTTATTTCAAAAATTTTTTCCCAACTTAGATTCAACCCGGTATAAAAGTACAAAAATTAAATTTTGACACTTAGGGAAGAAGTGATGCGTTTCCTACTCTCAGATGTTTCATTAACTGCAAATGGTTTACGGGGTTGGGGTAGATGCAGTGGTGGCCCCAATAACTTGTTCTGTTTTGATTGGGAACAAAAGGAAGGGCGACCTTCCCATCGGGAATTAGCCCTTTTAAGGTTTTCAAATGATTCCGGAAAAGAAAATTTTGATACTTCTGTTTCTTCCTAGAATTTAGAAGTAAATAATCGGGATAACTCAAACAAATTCAGATACTCGTGAAGCTCCTGGAAAAACCCTTTGAAAAGGAAAAAATCAAAAAAACCCAAAATGCACTGAAACTGGGGGAAAACCACAGGTGACTGAACTTTCCCCACAACCGACTTGGTTTAACGTCCCACAGAGCTCAACCCGGTAAAACCAAACCATCCTTTTGTACTTTCCAAAGGAAAAACCATTGAGCTGTCCCACCTAGATTTGGAAGGTCTCCAGAAGACTTGTCCTTCCCTAGAGAAAACTCGAATGCTAGCATTAAATGGCAACATATTTAAAAGAAATAACCTTACTTACAAATTTGAGTTCAAGGGTAATCTTTTATACAGGACTATAATAACCTCTGACAATCCCAACTATGTTGGAAGAAGTCTATTGGTCATCCCCAGGGATTGTCGTAAGACTATTATAAGAAGTACGCATGAAGAAACCGTCTCAGGCCATATTACACGTCGGAGGACCTTAGACACGATCAGAGAATTGTACTACTGGCCGGGGATGTCTTCCGACATTTATAAATTCTGTAAAGCCTTTCCAGCTTGTCTACCTTACTTTCAAAAAGGTGGAACTAAAAGTCTCAAAATTTCCAAGCAAGCCACTGAAATATTTGATGGCACATATACTCCTCAGTGGAGAAGGAATGTTATGCCACAATATCATACAAATCTAAAGCTTGGTATCTCGTGCTCTCGTACCCACTTTGCAGATTGGCGGAGCCGAGGTCACATACCTAATACTTTTCCCTCTGGTGTTAACTTATTGCCTCCGACCATAAGTTTTGGAAGGGGGGTATTGTGAGGGAAAAGTGGTTGTAAATAAGGTAACGGTTGTTCAGTCAGCCGGGAGCATTATTAACGAGTTACAGCCAGCAATTCCATCTAGCGGGCTGGAGCTAAACTCTTGTTCCCGGTTGTCTGAGGGGTTTTACTTTCTACTCCTGGTAGTATGACTCTTACCTGGTGTCGGTTGGGGAGTGGAAAGTCACTTCACCTTCACTCTTCTCCGAATCAGGTAAGGCGCTCTACCAGGAGTAGTTCTTTTGTTTGAATATTATGTTTTCTTTGGTTACCAGTAGTGACTTGGTCATCTTGAAACACCTTTTTCTATCTTAAATGTTTTAAGATTTATGGTAACCAGAATATTTTCTTTATTATCAGCTCTGCCGCTGGACTGGTTCTCCAGGACAGACGCATGACTTACGAGCAAGATTTTCCCTGGACTTAACGGGAATTCCACAACAACTCCTCTCTAGTTTCTAACTTGTGTGCGTTAGAGGGTGTTGCAGAAGATCTCATCTACCTTTGGATACCTACAGTGTGGTATTTCAACCTCGTGGTCCCAGGAGATTCACCATCTACTCCGGAGACATACCACCTACAGAGAGACAACCATCATCTATTCTCCCCCTCTCCGGTTATTACCTCCTGTCTCACCAACAGACCTGAACCACAACGGATATATTTCTTTTTTATTTCTATTTAATTTTATATTAAAATCCAGAAAAAACCATCTTATTATAAATATCCTTCGGTTTACTATTATTTATTAATTTTTCCATCAATATTTTGTTCAGGGGAAGGCGTTTCCCTGACACCTTCCATAACTGATCCTTCAACATTATTGCTATACCTCTTCAACCTCATTGCCTATACCCTGATTAGTCCATCTTTCCACCAATAGTTGTTTATATCTTACCCTAAATGCCTCCTCCTTTATTTTTAAACCTTCACCTCTTACTTGATGATGCCATTCTCCTCATATCCCATGTACCTTTTATTTTTCACTGTAGGTACAACTAAAAAAAATACCTGCTATATCTATTACCTCTCTATAACCATGGACATCCAGAAGTCTACTCATTAATCTTTTACCCACCAATACATAGTCCCAAAAAACATTGTCATTATGCCCTATATCATATATCGTATACTTATTTCTCCTCATTTTCTTAAAACATGTATTACTTATTACTAAACATCTTTCTATATCAAGTTCAATCAAAGACCCCCATTATCATTCACTCCAGGCACCCCAAACTTACCTACTACGTACTCTATAACTGTTTCTCCCAGTTTGGCATTCAGGTCCCCTACCACAATTACTCTGTCATTTGATTCAAAACTCCCTAAACACTCACTTAACATTTAACGAAATCTCTCCCTCTCCTCTACACTCATCTCTTCTCCAGTTGTATAAACACTCAGTATATTATTATATAATCAAAAGAAGCGCTAAACCACAAGGGTCATACAGCAACACTCAGTATAACCCACTTATCGAATCCAATCCTTATTTTAATCCACGTAATGCTTGAATTTATACATTTATATTCCCTCTTTTCCAGCTGTAACTGATCCTTCGACATTATTGCTACTCCTTCCTCAGCTCTAACTCCCTCAGATACTCCTGATCTAATCCCATTTATTTTTCCCCACTGAAACTCCCCTACCCCCTTCAGCTTTGTTTTGCTTAGAGCCAGAATATCCAGCTTCTTTTTATTCATCACACTGGCAATAGTCTCTTTCTTATCATCTACACTACATTCACACACTTACAAACATCCCATCTTTATAAAGTTTTTCTTCTTATGTTAATATATACAGAAGGGGGTTACTAGCCCCTTGCTCCAGGCATTTTTGTCACGATATGCATGGCTTACACAGGAATTATTGTTTGCTGCTTTTCCATGAAGATGAAACGAAAATAAATAAGAACAGGAACTATTAAGAAAATATAAGAAAATTCCGATGAGTGTATGTACATACATATACATGTATATCAGTAACAACACTGCGCTAGCCAGGGTTCTAACGCATTTTATACTGGCCCGTCATTGTGAGCGAGAACCACATGACGCCTTAAACCACAGGATTGGGTAGTCCTGTGGTTTAAGGCGTCATGTGGTTCTCGCTCACAATGACGGGCCAGTAAAACATGGGTTCGAACCCTGGCTAGCGCAGTGTTGTTATTGATCAATACCACTCGTTCGTGGTTACAATAATATACATGCATAATTATGTGTAAAGTGAAGTAAATGTAAGTAGAAGTAGCAATATTGTATTGTATTTAGTGTTCATAAGGCAGAAAGACCCACACTTGTGGCCACCAAATGAACAACGAGACGGGACCCACAACAATATTGCAATAAAAAAGAAGCTCTAAACCAACAAGGGTCATATAGCAGGACCCACAATAGCTACAGCCACCGGATCAAAGGAGACTGATAAAAATTCCAACTTAATCTTGGGAAGTTTCAGCCTTCACATGAAGTTAACTGCACGAGTAATATCTCTAAGCCTTCCAAGCCAAAAGTAAGTCTAATTTTTAATGGTGCTTTTCTATGAGAAAAATGCCAGAAACTGACAAATCAGGAGATATTTAATGAACCGTCGTCTGTTTAGTAGAGGTAATTATCATCATTTATAATATATGATCCTTAATGAATTTAGAAGAGAAATGTTTCCTTTGAATCACTTCCCCACTTTCAGCTATTTTACGACACTTCTCAAGACCAGGAGAATTATTCTGAAGGATGAGAAAATCGTTATGTGAGAGTTCAAGTGGCTTTATATCATGGAATAAGAAATTATATAATTTCTTTACCTTAGACATGATTAGTGTTACCACATTTACAGATATTTGAACAGGATATAGTGAAGGTGGGTACCAGTGTGGTACCTTAGGAGTTGATGGCGACTCGACACTGGTGTTATCGACGATCTCTGGTGGACTTACCTCGTCGATCTCTGGTGGACTTACCTCGTCGATCTCTGGTGGACTTACCTCTGTAGCAATACAGGTATGTAGAACTTTCTTTTTCGTAGATTCGTAAGAATCAGTACCCTCTGAAAAAAAATGGAAATAAACATAAATACCAGGACTTTCTGACTTATCAAGTACAGTTGGGAAATCCTACTAAGACCGAGCATGAAGTTATTTTGGCAATGATTGCATCAGTCCAGCCAGAATACCATCTGCATTTGAGATAGCAACGAGCAGCAGGGAAACTGTCAGATCTGTTAAGGTAATCACTTAAAGTTACAGATTTAAATTTAGACGGATCGAGGTTAGGAAGCAACTTATCTGAAATAACTACACAAGGACAACCTGTATGCCTAAAAATTGTAGGTATGTACACCATATATTGTTTCATCCCTTTAAGGAATATTGATGTCATATCAGTAAAAAATCTGCCCATACTTTCGTTTTCTCTTCTAGGACAATCTTTATTTGTGTTCTGCCTCATCATATGTTAAACATTTTATAATGAGAGCAGAGTTTTTCAAGGTTGTTTAGGTTTAGACGGCTTCAGCTATTTAGCCGTAGAGTTTACACCCACGTTAGGATAATGATGAGCCGCGGCGGACACATCCCCGGCTTCAGCAACCTCAGCCGCAGAAGCTAACTTTTTTTCTCGGATGAAAACGCTTAATTCATTAAGTAATGATGAGGGGAATTCATCACCCACCATGATGTCACGTTGAAGACTTAAACACATGTGCAACATCTGGGTATCTTCATTTATTGATGCTTCGCCAACCAGTGGGTTTATCAATACAGTGCAAGGACATCATGAGAAGAATGTAAAATTATATACAAAAGATGAAATAATCAGTCCCCCAGTCTTGGAGTTGGTGCAGAACACCGTCATCTTGAAGAATCTGAAGTATATACATGAAGCTTGGCGCTTGTATACTGGCGTCAGGTGAGGGACGTGCAGCAAACGAAGGCATTGTCACTGGTAGGCGGCATTTCTCAGTGGAAGTAGGTTGCGCGTGTCAAATTCTTTAACATGTAGATCATGAAATCTTGGTACAGAGGACATCTCAACAACGTTCTTACTACTGGCCCGTTCCTCGGGTATGACCTATACTTCCACTGGGAAATCCCGCCTACCAACGCCTTCGTCCGCTGCGTCCCTCACCTGACGCCAACCTTCATACCTGTGCTCAGATTCTTCAAGACTACAGTGCTCTTCATTATCTCCAAAGTTGAAGGACTAATTACCTCTTTTTTTGTATATAATTCTACATTCTTGTATCTATAAAGCCACTAAAGGGCGAAACGTCTACAATAAAGATACCAGATGTTGCACATGTGTCTGATTCGTCGTCTTATCGGTATTTTATACATGAGGTTATGGAGTGAATCAAATTCTGGATCAATGTTTACACTCTGGATCCAATAATCAGAACCTGGCGAGGGAGGTTAATTATGTATAATTTTGATTAGTTGCATTTTTTAAGTTCCAAAACCCACTTCTAAACCTGTAAATTAGACCTGTATAGCTTTTTAAGGTTAGAAATAAAAATGTTAAGCACTAACTCTATGTGAAGGCTTGATCCTCCGTCTGCTGTGCGCGAGACAGACGCTGTTCCTAATCTGATCCTAATCTTAAATGACCTCTCTAGGTAAAGTAGATTATGCATTTAGGGTAGTACCTATGAACAATAACATTAATCTTGCAGCCCAGTAATCAGAAGGCCACTAACAAAGCGTAGCTGCGTTCTCAAACCAGATTGAATAGGCACTTAAGTCATCCTTGTCAACGTAAGGTGGTATTTTAGGTATTTTAAGGCCCGCACTTACAGTTTGACTCAAGAATGTCTTCATCAGCTTTCTTATTAGCCAGTTCTAATTTATTATGTTCTAACTCTAAACGCTGTTGATCCTGCTGTTGCTCCTACTTCCTATATTCCGTTAAATCTTCTAATTCCTTAAGGCTCACTACGTGTTCCCGCTCTGCAGCTCTAGCATCTTATTTTTGTTCCGCTAATTATCTTTGTACTTCCAGAGCCAATCTCTCGTTTTCGCGCTCCAGTCGCTGTGGCAATAACAAAAATGTAACTACCTCTAGTTCACTGTCAAGCATGTATGCAACTTGTATACATGTGTACCCCTGATGGGTAGTGTGGTATACCAATCACCTGATTACACAACACACACACATAAACACACCTTTATTAATATATGCCAAAAATGGTTGGGCCACTTACCTTTATTACTCCCTCTCCTCACCCCTCACCCCACCCTTCCTACATATTCCATCCTTTAGTACCCTTCTTCCTCCCCAAACTTACCAAAGCTCTGGTTGCGATATTCTATTGCTCTCTTTCATATCTTTACGTTCTAGCCTAGATCATTCATACTCTAAATTAACAAGTACGAAATTACTTAGATTACTGCCTGAATGACCCAATTTTTTACCGACATTTATCCAAAATTTAAAACCTACCATTCTTAAAGAAATGACACAGTACACACTCGTTGAGTATAATTCCAGATTACTCAAGAGAAGACAGATAAGTAAAGGGTGAAGAGAAAAGCAACTGGAAACTATGAAACGTAACATAGGAGGGAAAAGTACTGCACGCCTATTTAAATAGAAAGATAGACCCAAATCTGCTCTTAAATTAATAGCAGCAAAGCTGCTAATACAGAAGGTCAACGTAAAATAGGAGTTTATCATAGGTGTTCTCCTGATGTAAGAATGGAAACCTAAAACTAACAGGAAAGTGTAAGTTACACTTAACCATAAAATGATGAAGGTTGGCAGCATTGACTTCCCATTAACTTATGAAGCAAAACAAAATCCTGACACCAATGTAACACAATGTAACACAACCTTACAACAGCTAAAGACTGACTAATCTTGGTAAATCCTGTATTGCTGTAAATCCTGTATTGCTGTAAATCCTGTATTGCTGTAAATCCTGTCAAGGTCGCCAGTTATGTCATTAAAATCAAGAATAAAAAAAAATACCCAAAGATAAAGTGATGTAGAATGAATGACCAATTTTATTACAATAAAAAATTAACGATTTAATTAGATAACACAGAAATACAGGAATCCATTATAGTCAGGTGAATATACTACCAAAACCAGCGGATGTATAAAGTCATTGATTGATGTACTTATTCAGTATAAAGGGAAATTAGGGATGGAGTTGATGGTATTGTTATCAAGGTGACTCGTGACGATCATGGCTGGTCACTGCACGAACAAGCAGCGCCAGTGTAGGACCAGTGTATGAGAATTGTGGGTACGGGATGTCGAGGATAAATGGTAGGAAGTAGTTGACTAGTTACTCTATAATGTTACAACACTCGATGAATGCTGAAGCTTTGAGGGCTTTAATTATTATTATTATTATTATTACTATTATTATTATTGTTACAATCAAAACTAAGAGGTAAACTCACAATGGTCATACAGTATGAGGAACTTTTCTCACAGAGCGTCTTGAAGGAAGTACGAGTGTAAACAAAGAGTGTTGAAGCACCACTGGGTAGCCTTAATTACACTCGCTCCACTTCACAATCACCATTACATGACAACGCCCACATGACTGGGAGAACAGACCTATGGGCCGGGATAAAAATCAATATAAGAATGTGTTACATAATTAACTATTACGCTGCATAAAGCTGTATCACATCGGAGGAGAGTTATTAAAATTGCGTTAAGGCAAGAATACTGTCACCTAGTATAACACTAACACAAACTGAGACAAGTATTTAAATTCCCAGTAGTAGTTAAAGGCACAAGGAACACTAATTAAACTATTAAGTCCAACACCAAGGTATATACATGGAGGAGGAGCTCAGAGACTCTCCCGGGAACACAGGCAAAAAAAATGAAGGAAGAGAAAAAGAGACCGAAATTGGCAGGAACCAACTTAAACGTGCATATCCCAGGCCAACAGATGGCGCTGACAGGCGAGGCAGACAAAATGAAGCCTGGGAACTGAAGCCAGCAGATCACCACACTACCAGAGAAACAGGAAGAAAAAGAATAAAGTCTGGCAGAGACTTTTCCCATGTAAGCATCAATACACTTGGTAACATAAAATGTGCTTCTCTTTCTTAACCTTCCTATTACTCTGAAGATGTGTGTAAGCACATGAAAGTGCGCGCAGGGTTTCCTGTTTATTTTTTCATTGTGGCATTTATAAGTAAATAATAAATACATATATATATATATATATATATATATATATATATATATATATATATATATATATATATATATATATATATATATATATATATATATAAAGGAGAGAGAGAGAGAGAGAGAGAGAGAGAGAGAGAGAGAGAGAGAGAGAGAGAGAGCAGAGAGAGAGAGACAGAGAGAGAGAGAGAGAGAGAAGAGAAAGAGAAGAGAAGAAGAGAGAGATTTAATATACTGCTTGTTGAGCTAGTACACCAAACAGGGAGTAGAATGAAATTAGCTTAGAGGCGTCCACACCACCGTATGTTCTTGGGTAGCGAGTACAACATTCAGTTCTACTGGATGCGCTACTCTTAAGGATTGTGTGGTTCAGTGGACTAGAGCGTCATGTGTTTTCGCTCACCATGAGGCGGGCCAAAGCATCATGGGTTCGACCCCTGGCTAGTGCAGTGTAGTTATTGATATATATATATATATATATATATATATATATATATATATTATTTTATTTTATTAACACATCGGCCGATTCCCACCAAGGCAGGGTGGCCCGAAAAAGAAAAACTTTCATCATCATTCACTCCATCACTGTCTTGCCAGAGGGGTGCTTTACACTACAGTTATAAAACTGCAACATTAACACCCCTTCTTCAGAGTGCAGACACTGTACTTCCCATCTCCAGGACTCAAGTCCGGCCTGCCGGTTTCCCTGAATCCCTTCATAAATGTTACTTTGCTCACACTCCAACAGCACGTCAAGTATTAAAAACCATTCGTCTCCATTCACTCCTATCAAATACGCACACGCATGCTTGCTGGAAATCCAAGCTCCTCGCACACAAAACCTCTTTTACCCCTTCCCTCCAACCTTTCCTAGGCAGACCCCTACCCCGCCTTCCCTCCACTACAGATTTATACACTCTCGAGGTTATTCTGTTTCGTTCCATCCTCTCTACATGTCCGAACCACCTCAACAACCCCTCCTCAGCCCTCTGGATAATAGTTTTGGTAATCCCACACCTCCTCCTAATTTCCAAACTCCGAATTCTCTGCATTATATTCACACCACACATTGACCTCAGACATGACATCTCCACTGCCTCCAGCCTTCTCCTCGTTGCGACATTCATCACCCATGCTTCACACCCATATAAGAGTGTTGGTATAACTATACTCTTATACATTCCCCTCTTTACTTCCATGGACAAAGTTCTTTGTCTCCACAGACTCCGAAGTGCACCACTCACCCTTTTCCCCTCATCAATTCTATGATTCACCTAATCCTTCATAGACCCATCTGCTGACATGTCCACTCCCAAAAATCTGAATACATTCACCTCCTCCATACTCTCTCCCTCCAATCTGATATCCAATCTTTCGTCACCTAATCATTTTGTTATCCTCATCACCTTACTCTTTCCTATATTCACTTTCAATTTTCTTCTTTTACATACCTTACCAAATTCATCCACCAACCTCTGCAACTTCTCTTCAGAATCTCCCAAAAGCACAGTGTCATCAGCAAAAAGCAACTGTGACAACTCCCACTTTGTATTTGATTCTTTGTCTTTTAACCCAACACCTCTTGCCAAGACCCTCGCATTCACTTCTCTTACAACCCCATCTATAAATATATTGAACAACCACGGTGACATCACACATCCTTGTCGAATGCCTACTTTTACCGAGAAATAATCTCCCTCTCTCCTACACACTCTAACCTGAGCCTCACTATCCTCATAAAAGCTCTTCACTGCTTTCAGTAACCTACCTCCTATATATATATATATATATATATATATATATATATATATATATATATATATATGTGTGTGTGTGTGTGTGTATGTACTCACCTATTTGTGATTGCAGGGGTCGATTCATAGCTCCTGGCCCCGCCTCTTCACTGATTGCTACTAGGTCCTCTCTCTCCCTGCTCCATGAGCTTTATCAAACCTAGTCTTAAAACTATGTATGGTTCCTGCCTCCACTATGTCGCTTTCTAAGCTATTCCACTTCCTGACAACTCTATGACTGAAGAAATACTTCCTAACATCCCTTTGACTCATAGGAGTCTTCAACTTCCAATTGTGACCCCTTGTTTCTGTGTCCCCTCTCTGGAACATCTTGTCTCTGTCCACCTTATCTATTCCTCGCAGTATTTTATATGTCGTTATCATGTCTCCCCTAACCCTCCTGTCCTCTAGTGTGTGTGTGTAGGGAGGTACCACCTCTAGAACTGTGCTGGGGACCCTCATCCTCAGAAAAAAGAATAAACTTACTTCAGGGAAAACACAAGGATCTTCCCGGAGGTGTTTGAATATTGTCTTCTCCTGACCCCAGATAAATATGGGCGCCTAGTCGGAGCTAGACGATATTTCCCATACTTCATCAATGAAAGAGATTTGAAATGCTTAATTAACAATTCGCAAACAAGTGAAATTATTTATAAACATTATCTCTACGTCCACAGCAGGACTCGAACTTGCCAACTCTACATCAGAGTACACAGTAATTTACCAAGAAGCCCGACCCCAGATAAGTATCTGCTGTCGACGTAGAGATAATGTTAGTAAATAATTCCGCCTGTTTGCGAATTGTTAAAAATTTGAGATCTCTTTCGTTGTCCACTGCATGTGGCAGGATTTGATGAAATAACTTTGAAAACAAGCCTGGTGCTCCGGGGTATAGGAAAACATCGTCTAGCTCCGGATAGGTCCCCATACTTATCTGGGGGTCTGGCTTCCTGGTAAAGTAGTGTACTCTGATGCAGAGTTTGCAGGTCGAGTCCTGCTGTGAATGTAGAGATAATGTTTGTAAATAATTTTGCCAGTTTGCGAATTGTTAAGCATATATATATATATATATATATATATATATATATTTTATATATATATATATATATATATATATATATATATATATATATATATATATATATATATATATCACACAAGTGACGACACTAGCTCCCAAAGATGAGACCACAGCTCAAGCACTAAGAGACAAGCATCCGACAAGGGACACCATAGCCATCAACAACAA
>WNWK01052279.1:0-12229 GCA_009830355.1 Cherax destructor | reverse complement strand
AGAACATGTTTCATTAAAAGCAGTTTGAAAATAATATGAATATTTCTTTTGGTGTATATAATTGGATTCTTTTATAATTAATAAAATTTGGAAGAATTTAATGATAAATTGGACTAATCTTAATTCTTGGGAAGAGTTTCAGGCCCTTTCTTATGTTCCTCTTCAAAGAGTCGTGCGATGTTACGCTACTGTGAGGTGTTGTCTTTGTTAGTGTGATGTGACTGTGAGGTGTAGTCTCGCCCCTTATATAAGCCTCTTCTTGTCATGTTTCCTTTTATAGTTCCTTGATAATGGAGTAGTCACGAAAGCGCTTGGAATTCTTCTATTTTTCATAGTGGTTGTCTTGCATATTTTGATATCACCTGTTTACTGTGATCTTTTTGCATATATATATATATATATATATATATATATATATATATATATATATATATATATATATATATATATATATATATATATATATATATATATTCACCCTGACACTTTTAATATTATACATGTTTCAGTCATATCTTTTTTATTTTTAGTATTGCTGGTTTCCTTTTGCGGCATCATGAGCACTGTCTGCAACATTATCTAGAGAAGCAACAGCAGCACCGTCAGCAACATTATCTACAGAAGCAACATCAGCACCGTCAGTAACATTATCTACAGAAGCAACAGCAGCACCGTCAGCAACATTATCTACAAAAACGTATTTCTAATGTACCATGGCTTTAATAAGTGAGGAATATAATCTCTTCAGGTTTATCAAAGCTTTGAATGAGTGTGGCAGACGAGTGTTGCATTACACATTCTGCTTGGGAACTCCAGATAAACCTGCCACTACAAAACTCGATGTTTACTTGAAAAACTTGAAAGAACCATCATCTGCAAACTACTTAAAACTTTCAAGGAGTCAAAAAAGGTTTAACAAAACACAAAAGAAATTGATTGAAAGTAGTGCAGATGGAAGCGGGTTTGATGTTCCACTGCTGTGTCTCAGCATCAAATTAGCTTCTGAGAAAGTTGCTTTGTTTGATGATCCAAAATGGATCACTGCCAGTACAGAACTGGAGTACTACGTCACTGCCATAAGGAACATGAGGAACGATGCTCTTCACGGTCCACTTGCTGTTCTTGATGAAAATTATTATAATAATATGAAAGAGTTACGGGAGATGTTAATGGGTGTCTTGAGAAGTCTGGAGAACGATATGGACAACACCAGGATGAAGTGAATGAGATGATCAGACAGATGAATGATGACCTGGACTGCATCATGGATGAGATTCTCGGAGAAGAAGACATAATAAAGTATTGTAAAGATGATTTAAAACAAATGATCATTAATGACAGTCGTGATAAACTGAAGAAGTTCTTAGAAAGTATTACTTATATTAACCCAGTGTCTTGGATCATCAATAACGTTCAAGTTAAAGTAGACAAAATTTTTGTCGATATTGAAATTAAACAAGGAAAACGAGGAGGTGATAATGAGCTTGTTGATTATGGAGATCTTCTGACACTTGTGAGCCCTAGCACACAACAACAAGGTTCCTCTGCTCGACCACAAGTACTGCTGCTGGAAGGTGTGGCAGGCAGTGGCAAGACCACTCTAGTGAAGCTAGTGACTGAGGAATGGATACAAGGTGGTCAAGGTAACATCAAGGGCTTAGATAATTACGATCTCTTACTGTGGGTACAGTGTAGGACCATACCATCAACTCCTACCAGGATCTACTGAAGCAACTAATACCAGATGTTTCAACAAAATTCAGAAACATTTTGCATAAAATAATAAAGTCTAGTAATATATTAATTTTGGTTGATGGTCTGGATGAATTCAATGATAACTCAAGAAAGTTAGTCAAAAATCTTTTATTCGAATTCCAGAACTCTGTTAACACAGCATTTATGTGCACCTCAAGACCTGAAACAGTCGAAATGTTCAGCTTAACGATCCCTGAAGATTATAAAGTATCAAATGCTGAACTACGAGGCATAAATAAAGAACATATGGAAACTTTCGTGAGTCGGACTCACCAGGAGATAACTAAGGTCACAAACAGTAACACAAACACTAATAAACTGGTAAATAAGGTGATGAAGGTTAAGGGTCTTCATGAACACTTGCGTCTTCCAATGAATTTAACATTTTTTGTTTATATATGTGACCAAGAACCAGAAGAGTTTAACATAACAACCATAACACAAACAGAACTCTATGATAAAATACATAAAATGTGGCAAAGTAAGTTATTAGAGAGATTAGTGAACTGTTCAAAGACTGAAAACATGAATGAAAGTATCGTCATGAACAGTGTTCAGGAAATATTGAAGACAATATACGCAACATCACTTCAGAGTCTCTCACGTGACCAGTTGAGTCTTGAAGAACAGACTGTAGAACAAATAATATCTGCTTGTAAAAAATATAACATACCTTACGATGAGGTGCTTTCTGCTTTCTTCAGTTTGAAGCCAATATGGACTTGGCAAGGCATCGAGGAGCGCTACTCTCCACCACACAAGGCAATCCAAGACTACTTCAGTGCTTTGCATATTTTGATGACACTTAATTACCAACACCCAACACCACCTGTGTCTTCCCAACCATCTGTGACAACTGTATCACCCTCACAAACTTCAAATGCTCAAGCATTAACTACACAAGCAAAAATTTCACAAACTCCAGCTACACAAGCATCACCTACACTAGCATCACCTACACCAGCATCACCTACACCAGCATCACCTACACCAGCATCACCTACACCAGCATCACCTACACCAGCATCACCTACACCAGCATCACCTACACCAGCATCACCTACACCAGCATCACCTACACCAGCATCACTACACCAGCATCACCTACACCAGCATCACCTACACCAGCATCACCTACATCAGCATTGCCTACACCAGCATCACCTACACCAGCATCACCTACACCAGCATCACTTACACCAGCAATGCCTACACCAGCATCACCTACACCAGCATCACCTACACCAGCATCACCTACATCAGCATCACTTACACCAGCAATGCCTACACCAGCATCACCTACACCAGCATCACCTACACTAGCATCACCTACACCAGCATCACCTACACCAGCATCACCTACACCAGCATCACCTACACCAGCATCACTTACACCAGCATTGCCTACACCAGCATCACCTACACCAGCATCACCTACACCAGCATTACCTACACCAGCATTACCTACACCAGCATCACCTACACCAGCATCACCTACACCAGCATCACCTACACCAGCATTACCTACACCAGCATCACCTACACTAGCATCACCTACACCAGCATCACTTACACCAGCATTACCTACACCAGCATCACCTACACCAGCATCACCTACACCAGCATCACCTACACCAGCATTGCCTACACCAGCATCACCTACACCAGCATCACCTACACCAGCATCACTTACACCAGCATTGCCTACACCAGCATCACCTACACCAGCATCACCTACACCAGCATCACTTACACCAGCATCACCTACACCAGCATGTCTTACACCACCAGTTTCACCTGCCAGTATCAGGGGAGTGTTAGAACAGAGTATCAGAGCAACCAGACTAGATATGAAGAAATACCATAATGTTCTGGTACATGTGGCGGGGCTGCAGAATCTGTTAGGGGATCAGGTGCCTGACTCTCATGCACGAGAAGTGGTTCATCTCCTGCACGAGTCTGGTATGGAAATTAATGATGATTGGCTCGACCTCCTTAAGAACACTAAGGTTACTCCAAAAGCCATCGAAGAAATAGTTGGTTTCTTCAATACTGAAGAAACAATGTTTGTACATGATGAACATGTGAGAAGTTACGCGGCTCTCTTACCACACCTCACGTCTTGTGAAGTGAATATTGAGATCTACGGTGACCCCGGTGACTTGCCCTGCCTTCCTGACGTGTTGGCTGCCCTCAGTAACCATCACTGCAGACAGCTGAAACTGTGGGAAGAATGGGGTCATGCTGAGACAACCACAGCTTCTAACAACCTCCAACAACTTGTCCATTCTCTGTGAGTTTTTGTTATTGTTGATGTTAATGATGTTATTGTATATGATAACATAGTTTTGTATATATTTTTTTTCAACACGTCAGCCATCTCCATCCGAGGAAGGGTGACCCAAAAAAGAAACTTTCACCATCATTCACACAATCACCTAAAATATGGAACTCTTTGCCCGAAGATTCCAGATTTTTTTTTTTATTAACTCATCGGCAGATTCCCACCAAGGCAGGGTAGCCCGAAAAAGAAAAACTTTCACCATCATTCACTCCATCACTGTCTTGCCAGAGGCGTGCTTACACTACAGTTATAAACATTGTTGTAGGTTGTGGCGTGAGCCGAGTATGTTACACTTATTCGATGTTCATCACACACTCACTGGCATGTTCATCACACACTGGCATGTTCATCACACACTGGCATGTTCATCACACACTGGCATGTTCATCACACACTCACTGGCATGTTCATCACACACTCACTGGCATGTTCATCACACACTCACTGGCATGTTCATCACACACTCACTGGCATGTTCATCACACACTGGCATGTTCATCACACACTGGCATGTTCATCACACACTGGCATGTTCATCACACACTCACTGGCATGTTCATCACACACTCACTGGCATGTACAGCGTCCTCAGAAAAGGACGCCATAATATGTACATCTATTACCCTTCATTTAATATTACATTGCTGATGTTTTCGTTAATAGCTGAAACAAACAAGATTTCTTTGCTTTATATTATAATGTTTCATATTTAGCTTATGTCTGTACGTAGGATGTAACAAGTACACCTCTCACTGTCCTTGCTGAGGGAGAGTTTTGACTGGCTGCCAACACTGCAAACTACTTGCTCACTTGTTTTATTGTTGTTCATGAATGGTATATAATACCGACAAGATGAAAATTTAGACACATGTGCAACATCTGGGTATCTTTATTGTAGACGTTTCGCCATCCAGTGTCTTTATCAATACAGATTCCTGGCGAGTGTGTTTTCCAGGGTACTTAAAGAATGTAAGATGGAACTTAGTCAGCCATTAAAGAGTGTGTTTAATGCGTCCATCCTTACTGGTGTTGTGCCAGAGATGTGGAAGATGGCTAATGTGGTTCCTATATTCAAATTAGGGGATAAGTCCATTCCTTCAAATTACCGTCCAATAAGCTGACGTCTATAGTAGGCAAATTATTAGAATCAATTACAGCTGATGTTATTAGAAGTCACCTTGAAGAGCATAATTTTATTAATGAATCTCAGCATGGATTCATGAGAGGTCGTTCCTGCCTGACAAATTTACTGCCGTTCTTCAATAGAACATTTGAGGCAGTAGACAGTGATAAAGAATATGATATTGTTTATTTGGATTTTAGTAAAGCCTATGATAGAGTACCTCACAATAGACTCTTAAGAAAAGTGGCAGTTCATGGTATAGGAGGTAAAGTTCTAGCATGGATAGAGGCATGGCTTACCAACAGAAAGCAGAGAGTTTTCATTAATGGGGTCAAATCTGAATGGGGATTAGTCACTAGTGGCGTTCCACAGGGATCAGTTTTAGGCCCCCTGTTGTTCATAATTTACATTAATGACCTGGATGGAGCAATTACAAGTGACATGAGCAAATTTGCTGATAATACAAAAATAGGCCGTATGATTCATTCTGAGGAGGATACCAGTGAACTCCAGGAGGATTTGGACAAATTAATGTCTTGGTCTGAAAAACGGCAGATGAAGTTCAATGTGGATAAGTTCTTGGTAATGAAAATATCCCTCGAAGCTATAAACTAGGTGAAGTAGAGCTTGATCATACAGAATGTGAAAAAGACTTGGGAGTCATGGTAAGCAGGAATCTAAAGCCAAGACAGCAGTACAAAGCTAACAGATTACTAGGATTTATTTCAAGAGTATAAGTAATAGAAGTCCAAAAGTTATTTTACAGCTCTATACATCACTAGTGAGACCTCATCTAGATTATGCCGCTTAGTTTTGGTCTCCTTACTACAGGATGGATATAGACTCATTGGAGAACATACAGAGAAGAATGACTAAAATGATTTAGTGTATGAGGAATCTCCCATATAAAAATAGACTTAGAGCCTTGAATCTCCACTCTCTGGAGAGACGTAGAATGAGGGGAGATATTATCAAGGTGTATAAGTGGATGATGGGCATAAACAAAGGTGATATAAATAAAGTACTGAGGGTGTCGAACCAGGTAAGAACCAGAAATAATGGATTTAAGTTGGATAAATTTAGATTTGGAAAGGACATAGGTAAGTACTGGTTCTCGAACAGAGTTGTGGATGCGTGGAACAATCTTCTGAGTAGGGTGATAGAGGATAGAACCTTGGGTGGCTTTAAAAAGAGATTGGACAGATATCTGAGTGGGTGTGGCTGGGTTTGATTGGTGTCATTGGGTACGGGATTAATTTTTTGGGTAGCTTTGGGTAGGGGACGTTTTTTTAAAGACCTGCCTTGTATGGACCAGTAGGCCTTCTGCAGTGTTCCTCCACTCCATTCTTATGTTCTAACATGAGTCACCTGACGTTGGATCCGGATGTCCTACTCTACTCTAGTTTAAAAAAAAAAAAAAAAAAAACTCCCTCTCTCCCTTACAGCCTCTTGCAGAGGGAACACCTACTCTCGGCTCTTTCTGGGATAACACTGTTCTCAACACGTGTAATTTAGACTGTCTTGGTAGCGTATGTTTCCGTTGGTGATATCTCGTTACTCTGAAATTCTGTTCACAGTTTTATTTACATTTAGTGATATTTTACGTTTTCAGAGGTTGTGTCCTGACACACTATATCTCTGGTCCCGAGTTCAACCCTTGACCTACATTATTCCTGCATCTACGCACTGTCGAAGTATGGGATTAGGAATTGCTGAACTCAGTTTCAGTAATAAGGGAGTTTCTTGCCTTTTGTAGAGGACTTATTGATGGTCCCAAGTTAGGGTCGTTTTTTTATCTTCTTGTTCCTTGCCTTACGCTGTTCTGTGCACGGTTACTTCAAGCATTATTGCTATTTTTAATATAATAATAAAATAAGTTTGTTGAACTGGTAGTCTTACGTTCTAGCAAGTTGTTTTTATTGACTTCAGAAGTTAGCTTATCTAGGGACATGCTTTTGTCACTCACATTCTAAATCAATTCTAACCGAACACATACCAAGAACACACACCTATGTTATTCAAGTATTTTTTTTAGTATATTTCATCACGATAAATTACTGACTGGCACTCTTTCTTAAGAGTATTATAATGTACAGTATCTTAAATGGAATAGCACCATTTATATATTATATACACAATGAATATAATAAGCGTCTTGACTACTCCGGGAGATCGTGTTAGTCTGCTTCCCTCTTCAGTTCCTGGCTCCCAGTGGCACTGAGAGCCTACCTGACATCCCTTTCCCCTCACCTCCAGTCTCAAACAAATGGTTTAACCAAAATTACGCTTGAGGAAACTGTGGTAGAGTGTGCCTTTGTAAAGGTAGGTTATGTTAGAGAGAATTTGAGGAGACAATAACGGTGTACTCGTAATAATAATACTTTTTATACTCAGAAGTTGGTGTCCTCGGTACTTCGATTTTCTGAGTCAGAAACTAAACAGTTTTTCGCGACGTTCGAAAACGAGAGTCGAACTGTGCAACAACCATTGAAGCATTGGGCAGCACTTGTTCACACGGCGTTGTATAGTAAAGAACAGAAATTCACTTCTGGTTTGCATGATGAAGGCTTCTCTAATTACAACGGTGTGAAGACTACTATAAGTGTTTACCTGATAAATACCGACGAGAGTTAAAGTTAAACAGGCGTCAACCTGGCGAGTCTTGTGCAGACTTCCAGACCAAGACCTATTCTATTAGTGAGTTGGTGCAACTTATTCTCGTCGACAATTTTCTCGAGCCTATTTATCATTAGGTGAAGGTCTTCTTAGAAAACCATAAACTCTCACCTTCCATTGGGTTTGTTTCTTTACACTTGTTGTCCCGTTCACCTAGCATGCATGATACCTGGGTGTTAGTCGACTGGTGTGGGTCGCATCCTGGAGGACAAGATTGAAGGACCTCAGTGGAAATAAGACAGACACTCCTCGATGACACACACAAACCCTCTGGGTTTGCCATACAAAATCTCATCTCCCTGACTTCATCTATGTAGCATGTTTGGAAAACATGAAACAAGGTTATGATAAACCATCAAAACCTGTTTGTTTAATAAGGAAGAAAAAGAGTTGTTAAATATTATTATTATTATTATCAAAAGAAGCGCTAAACCACAGGGGTTATACAGCGCAGCAGGGCAGGGCAGGGCAGGATGCAGGGAGAATGGGTTGTAATAGGGAGAGGGATGATTAGTAGGTTATGGAGTGCAGCGGGGCAGTGGATAGTGCAGGGATAGAGGGTAGCAAGAGATTGAGGTAGAAGGGATTGAGTTTGTGTAGTAAGTCAGTTGCTGTCAAAATGTCAATGAGAGAGTCAGGTTTAAAGGAGGGTCCATCAGCAAGAAGGGAAGGTAAAGAAAGGGCCACAGAGCGAAGACGTCGTTGGAGGTAAATTCTGCATGCTCGTTGATAGAGTGGGCAGTCCAACAGAATATGGCGAACAGACACTGGAACCTGACAATGCTCACAGAGTGGGACAGGGAGCCCCTCCATGAGATACCCGTGAGTAAGACGAGTGTGGCCGATGCGAAGACGGGAGAGTGTAGTCTTCCAACCTCGACATTGGTGACTAGAAGAAGGCCAGAAACCTATACTCATTTTAATAGAATGAAGTTTGTTATTTAGCAGGTCAGACCAGCGTTGTTGCCAGCGGGTGCGAAGGTGGGTAGCAATGACCGCAAAATAGTCCGTGAATGGAACACCTCTATATGAAACTGGAAGGTCATGTACTGTTGACTGCACAGCAGTGTCTGCCTGTTCATTGCTCTGTACGTCAACATGACCAGGGACCCAACGAAAAGGAATATCTTTGTGCTTACTAGAAATACGGCATAACCAAAGTTGGATACAAAGAACTAGGGGGTGAGGTGTATCAAATTTTCGGAGAGCCTGTAAAGCACTAAGGGAGTCTGAAACGACCACAAATGGTGACACAGACATAGATGCAATACGGATAAGTGCCACACGAATGGCATATAATTCAGCCATAAATATGATAGCCGAGGGTAATAGATGCCCTCGCACGATGCTGTTCGGAAACACTGCTGCGAATCCGACGCCGTCAGATGACTTAGAATCATCGGTGTATACTGCGATGGCATGGGAATGAGAACGGAAGTGGTCTAGAAAAAGAGAGCGAGAATCCGCCGTAGGTAGTTGGGCTTTCACGCAAGGCAGAGGTAGCTGAAGGGAAGACAAGAGCGAATGTAGACGAGGAGAAAAGGGACGAAGTAAACAGGGTCGACGAATAAAGATCGTCTACTAACATCTGTGACAAACCTATACATGGAAGGATTGCGGAGGTCATGAGAGTGAACATAATAGCGAGGGCAATGTGTATCACGACGATCGGACAAGGATGGAATGTTCACTTCTACATAGAGGCTCTCAACCGGGGAAGAACGAAAAGCACCAAGGCATAAACGCAATCCCTGGTGATGGATGGGATTATGGCTGGAAAGAGTAGCAGGGGAGGCCGCCGAATATATCTAGTCACCATAATCGAGTTTCGATAAAATTAGGGCTGAATGCAGGCGGAGAGTTCTACGATCAGCTCCCCATGAAAGATGTGCGAGGGTTTTAAGGAGGTTCAGCCAGCTATGAGAAGTTGCCTTCAGAGAGGTAATGTGAGGTTTCCAGGACAATCGACCTGACTATCACGTTCTGGGATACGTGAACCGTATAGGTATAATGGATGATCAGAGACCACTGAACGTCTAGTAAACGTAATTTGGTGTGTTTTGCCACTAGAAAATTTAAACTAATGAGTGGTGGCCCAATCAGAAACTTGATTAACGGCATGCTGGAGGGAAACTGCAATGAGGTGACAATCAGTGCCCGCACAAACTATAGCGAAGTCAACAACATAAAGCGATGGATGGGAGAACAGATGCCAGATTATTTAAAGCAAGGAGAAAGAGTGTTGTACTCAGAACGCATCCCTTGGGGACACCTTCAGCTTGGACAAACTCCGGGGAAAGCACATTACTAACCCGGACATGGAAATGTCTTTCAGTTAAGAAGGTCTTAAGGAAAAATGGTAGATTGGTCGGAGGCCTAAAGAGTGTGCCTGGGCCAAGATATTATACCTCCAAGTTGTGTCAAAAGCCTTCTCAAGGTCAAAAAAGATGGCGATAACCGAGTGGTTATTAGCAAAGGCATTACGAATATACATATCCAAGCTCAGCAAGGGGTCAATGGCAGAACGGCCCTTACGAAAGCCATATTGACTAGTGGAGAGACTACTGTGCATCTCTAAATACCACATCAAACGTCTATTAACTAGACGTTCCATCACCTTGCAAACTGCACTGGTAAGAGCGATGTGACTGTAGTGGGAGGTATCATGTTCCATAGTACCTGGTTTGCGAAAAGGGAGAACAATAGCAGACTTTCACAGCAAGGGAAGAACTACTTGCGACCATATAAGAATAAAGAGTCGTAAGAGGACATTAAGAGCTGACTGATGTAAATGCTGTAGCATACGAATATGTATGCCGTCTGGCCCAGCTGCCGATGATCGGCAAGCGAGAGTGTTGCTTCCAGTTCTTGAAGGGTAAAAGGCACATTATAAGATTCTTCTCTAAGAGAAGAAAAATCTAAGGGCTTTAACTCGCTGGCAGACTTAGAAGAAAGGAACGAGAGGCATAGATGGAGCCCCTGAGAAATGTGGACCAGATGATTACCAATTTCAGTGGCAATGGCAAGAGGATGTGCTATATCAATACCGGCAACCTGAAGAACAGGAGCCGGGTCGGGGGAGAATTTACCACTCAATTTCCGCACTTTCTTCCAGACTGCACTCAACGAGGAAGCCGAAGTGTTGGTAGAAACGTAATCGCGCCAGCACGGCGAGCAATTAGCTACGAGGAGGTGGAGAATACGAAGGAGGAGTAAGGATGATTGGAAAATGATCACTGTCATGTAAGTCCGGGAGGACAGACCAGGTGAAGTCGAGGACAGTTGAGGAAGAGCAGATGGAGAGATCAATGCAAGAGAAAGAATGGGTTCGAGAATCAAAATGGGTGGGAGTGCCTGTATTTAAAACATGGAGGGGGAGACAAGCAAGAAATGCCTCCAACTGAACGCAACGGGAGTCACAGTGCGACCCTCCCCAGAGAAAATGGGTGTGTTAAAATCGCAAAGTAACAGAAGGGGTGGCGGTAAAGCAACATCTGGGATAGACAATGCCCGAAAAGGGAAAAGATACATAGAACAGAGTGTATACCACTTATTCAAGTGGATACAGGCTGCAGTGTAATGGAGAGAAGAAGGAACATAGAGCTGACAGTATGGAATACCAGTGTGTATAAGAAGAGCACTTTCGTTAAAGGTTCCATCGGAATAAGGATCCGAGGAATATAATAAATCATAGCCCGAAAAGGGACGGATAACAGCGGAGTGTAATTTGGGTTCTTGTAAATAGACACCAACAGGGAAAAACTTGGAGAGCAACACCTGAAGCTCACCCCTGTTGCACCTGAGGCCTTGGATATTCCACTGTAAATAAACCATGATTTATGAAGAGAAAGACTTGTAAGCAGAGAAGGAGTGGGATGCTGTGAAGGAAGGAGGGGTGTAGACGGAGAAGAGAGAGGAGGAGGAGGAACCGGAGGTGGAGCAATGTCCATCAATGTTCCAGTCTCCGTAATATATTCTGCGATAGCTTCCAGCGTTTCGGAAGACAAAGATGCAGGATGTGGGACCACATTAGAGATGGAAGGAGAACGTGGATGCGCAACAATGTTTAAGTGTTTAAGGGAAGTGCGTGGCGAGCTGGTCGTTTCTGAGATGAATGAGAATGCAGTGTCAAATCATCATGTAAGGGTCTTGGTCATTTAGATGTGGGACCGGAGTTGGTCCGATGTGGGACGGGCGAGCACCCGAAAATTGCCACACCATAGAGGGAGAAGCCGGAAGCATAGTCAAAGAAGAGCGAAGGTCAGACATATCAAAGGGGCCAATCGGAACCCCGGTACCTGAAGCAGGTGACGAACCGGCACCAGAAGAGG
>WNWK01052278.1:0-12229 GCA_009830355.1 Cherax destructor | reverse complement strand
AAGGTGTCCCCCAGGGAGGGTCCTTAGCCCCAAATTTTTTCTCCTTGCTAAAATGATCGGGCATCTGTTCCGTCTAATATTTGGTTCACTCTGTTATAACTTTGCAAAAGCTTGTGGGGGCTGATTTCACCTCATTGCAGCTTCCAGAATGCTGTCGACTGTTTTTAAATTAGCCACAAAATTTTTCTGGCCAAACAAAAAATTTATTTTCTGAGTTCATAGCCCCTGATACCCCATAGCCGACTGAAACCCCCTTTAAAAACCTTTTTACCGTTCATGGGAGGCTGATCGTCAACCCCTTCGACTGCTTTCGCCCAATTTTATTGAAACTAGATTATGGTGCCCAGATATATCCAGCGGCTTTCCCATCCTTTCTAAACGATCCCATCCATCAAAAGGGATTACTTTATGACAGGTGTTTTTACCCTCACCGTTGGACCAAATGCAGAGGCGAATATTTCATCCTTGAACGATCTGTGATGCCATTCCCTCCTATTTTTTCTCTCACGACCTTCACAATCCAGGATAAACAGATTGGAGGTTCACTGTTTGTTTGTCCCCCCTTTTTACTTCATCCCTTTTTTTTTCATCTACATTTGTCTTGTCCTCTCTTCGGTTCCCCTTTTAAATAATAGCCCCAACCACTCCAAAACTATATCCCTACCTTTTTTTAACATTTCTATCTTTATCCCATAAACCCCACCCTTTTTTCCCCCCTTTCATTTCCCACTGTCCGAATTTCCCCCCACACTCAAATGGTTTTTTTCCCACTCCACAAGATGTTTTTCCTCCTTGCCCAACACGAAATCACACCCGTTTCTAACATTTAAAACCCCTCAAATATTCCCTCCATCTTCCCATTTTTAACCTCCCTTTAATAACTTCCCATTTTTAACTTCAAATATTTGTTCCCTAGGGTTCTTTAAATTTTTAACCACTCCAAAATTTTTCATTTTTAACAAAAAATTTTTGATAAATCTCACACCTCTCTTTAATCATCATTTCCCTTTTTTTTTATATATATATATATATATATATATATATATATATATATATATATATATATATATATATATATATATATATATATATATATATATATATATATATATTCGTGGATTAGGGAAAAATTCAATTAGCAGAACTCTTAAAAATTATTCCTTTTTAAATTTTCCTTTAACGTTTAAAAATATATATTTTTTTATTTATTTAAAAAAATTTATAATTTTTTACCAAAAGAAAATTGAAACCACCCAATTATTATAATTTTTACATTAACATAAATAAAAAAAAATATCTTTAAACGAAAAAAAATTTTAGAAAGGGCTTAATTTTAAATGAGTTCTTTCTTTTCCCGTTTTTACCTAAGTTTTCTTTTTTCAAAATATACCCTCTTAAATTCCACTCTTCAAAAATGCCCCCTTGCAAAATATGTCAGTCAAAAATAGCAAATTAAAATTTTTCTGCAAACATACCCCACCTGTAAACATATCCCTTTCAAACATACTACTTTCAAACATATGCTACACTGTCAAACATATGTAACTGTCAAACATGACTGGCGTAGTCAGCATGGATAATATTGTGTGGGGTAAGGGCGCTCATTTTTTTTTTAGTGTTGGAAATGACTTGGGAAGGGGCAGAGACAGGAGCACAGTAATACAGGTCAGATAAATTTCGGTTTAAGGGGGGATCCCAATCATTTAGCTTTTGCCTGAAAGTGGGAATGAATGGTTTTTAAGGAATTGGTAAAATTCTGGTAAAGGTACTGCAATGAACTTGCAATCCTATTCAGATAACGGGAAAATTCATGGAACATGATATTATGAAGGATGGGATTCATCTTTTGGGGGGGGGAGTGGTTGTTTTTTCCCTAGACAAGTCATAATGACTTGTCTAGGAATTTCTGTAGATTATAGGGTTTTGGGTGTTTGGGGAAACAATGGGCTCATACTAGGGTTGAAAACAGTAGATTTAAAAGGGGATCCTGGGGGATGTTTTAAAACATCCCTTTCAACAAAAAAGAGAGATAGAAAGGGCAAAGGGGGTTTTTTCCCTTAAGGTTTTCTTTACAAATGTGGAGTCTGAAATGATAGATGAGCTAATATTACTTGCAAGTGCGGGGGGAAAAAATATTATTGCTATAACAGAGACCTGTTTAAAAAAAAGATGAGAAAGCCTTCTAAAGAAAAAAAACGGGTTATAAACTATTCCCACTGATAGGGGGGTTTGGGGGCGTGTATGTCAGAGAAATTTTAAAAGTTGTGTTAGAAAGATATAAGATTAGAAACATCGGACACAGAATCTGTTTGGCTACAGCTAAAAAGGGCGTAAAAAAAAATTTTTGGGTGGATTTATAGGCCCCAAACCTTGATGGGGGGTGCAGGGGTTGGTGAAATTCACAAGGCGCTAGATATGAAGATTTTGTTTTTGGAATTTTAATTTAGACAAATTGATTGGAACAATGTGATGGAAAAACTTGAGTCTAGTGACTTTTTTTGATACGGTTCAGATTTTAAAAAAAAGTTTGGCAAACAACTAGAAAAAAACCTCTTGATTTTTTACAAAAAAAAAGAATCACTAGTTAATAATGGGGTTAATGATGACTTGGGGGGAAAATCCCAAAAATTTTCAATATAACGGGGAAATTCCCAGATAACTGCAATCAAGTCTCTGTTCCGTTTCCCTTTGGCCGACTTATGGGCTCGAAGTTCCCCCCGGGGGGGAAAAAGGGGTACCACGGGTCGGTGGTGGTTTTCCAATAGACATGTTCTGAGCGTGTTTTAGCTGAACAACTTTTTTCCAGAAAAAAAATTAAACCAAAAGATCCCAAATGGATAAATAATAAAGAAAATATATAGGCATCAAAAAGGGGTAAGGGGTTAAAAATCAACATATTCAATTAAAGAAAAAAAAAAAGAATAAAAAAAGCAAAAGGGGTTAGAGGCAAAATCGAGGGTTGAAGACTAACCCAAAAGGGGTTTTTTCAGTTAAAAAAAGAAAAGGCTCAGGGCAGATCTGACGGGGGTAAGGAAATGGGACTTTCAATCCCCACTTCCCTCAGTTTTATAAAAATATAGGGGGGAAATAATAAATTTTTAGAACGGACGATAATAAATTATGCAATATTTAACTAGTGACATGGTCCTCAGCAAATAAAAATTAAAATCAACAAATCCCCAGGCCTGATGAACTGTTTGGGGGGGTTTCAAAGGAATGTAAAGAGGAATTAGCATACCTTCGGCTAATCTTTAATATTACTACAAACGGAAGTGCCAGACAACAGGTAAACGCCTTAGTTGGATAGTTGGAAAATTTTATGGAATCAATAATTGCCGAAGAAACGGCCAAAAAAAAATTTTTAAATAATCTCAGCACGGTTTTCAAAGGGGTTCCTGTCTTCAATTTTAACTTTCTTCACTAAGGATTTGGGGGTAACATGGTATGAATATGATATTGTGTATATGGACTTGTAAGGCTTTCAATAGATTTCCCAAATCAGAGCTTTGAGAAAACTTAAGCACACGGAATAGAGGAGAATTTTTTTCCTGGGTAGAGACATGGTTGGATAGGCAGCAGAGAGTTTCATAAATGGGGAGAAATGGAATGGAGGCACGTCACAAGCGGTGTTCCCGGTCTTTTAGGCCCCTTGTTATTCAAACATAAACGACATAGATGGGAATAAATAGCGACATAAGCTTTGCGATGACCCAAAATAGGCGTCCAATTCATTCAAATGAGGACATTAGAGCATTCCAGGAGAATTTGAATAGACTGATGCAGGGGTTTGGAGAAGTGGCAGATGGGTTTAATATAGACAAATGCAAAGTCTAAATGTTGGACAGGAAAATAACCATCCCATATAAACTAAATGATGTAGATATTAATTTTCGGATTGTGAAAGGATTTAGGAGTTCTGGTTAGCAGTAATCTGAAACCAAGACAACAGTGCATAAGTGCCAAAAACAGAACCTTGGTTCATATCAAGAAGATAAATAAAAAGTCCTCGGATGTTCTTCAACTTTAATACCCTTTGGTTAGGCCTCATTTAGATTATGTTGCACAGTTTTGGTCCCTTTCAGAATGGATATAAATGCACTGGAAAACGTACAAAGGAGGATGACAAAGTTGATCCCATGTATCAGAAATCTTCCCTATGATGACGACTAGCCCTGAATCTGCACTCCAAGAAAGACGTAGAATTAGGGGATATGATTGAGGTGTATAAATGGAAAACAGAATAAATAAAGGGATGTAAATAGCGTCTAAAATATCTAACACTGACAGAACTCGCAGTAACGGTTTTAAATTAAAAATTCAGATTCAGGAAGGACATATGGAAGCACTGGTTTAATAGAGTTGTGGATGATGGAACAAACTCCCGGTAGGCTGGTCGGCTAGAGCTCCACTTCACACAGGAGGCCGCAGATTCCCGGCGGTGAAACATTTGACGTGTTTCATTACACCTGTTGTCATTCACTCTATATAAAACTTTCTTGGGACTGCCCTCCTTGTAAGCTGCACTCTGTACAAGGCTGTTGACACCGACACCTGAGATCTTCAGACTTACAGTGGCTATGGGACAAATTTCTAGCTAACTGCAGCCGAAAGAATTCCCCACTACATACGATTATGAAAGGGTTTAACTTACTTGATGGAGTAGAAATGTCTCCAGTCTTCCACTCTCCTAAGCTATAACCCTCCAAACACCATGTGTAGAAAGGACCTAATCTGCAATAATTCAAGTGATATTAGTATCTTGCTCTAAACCAGAAATCCCAAACTCAAAAGGGGGTTATCCTCTGAGCAATATCTACAGTATGGGACACTAGCTTCCAGACTTGAACTTAAGAGACGACGCTGTACATACCAATACAAAGCGTCCGTCGCTTAAGACCCACAGATAACTCATAACGTTTCCCAGAAAACTGGCAGATACTGAGAGAAAGGAAGTCTAGTCTTACTGTAATGGGTCTGGATGGAGAAAGATATCGACAGTACTTCGGATATCTCCTCCAGGTCCCGGACAGATGTGAAATCACGGGGAATGCTGCCCTGGTCGCGCACTTTGTTCACTGGTTGAAGTCTGGTCTGGTAAGAACCAGGTCACGTCGTGAGTCTCACACTGCTTGACCTCTGCAAGGGATTGCCATTTTCTTGGCCTATATAACCAATGTTCGTCTATTTGGGCCCTAAACTACCTATGTCAAGGTGCTAGAATACATTTTTAATATCTAATGTTGCCTTTTAAAAAT
Organism: Cherax destructor; assembly: GCA_009830355.1. Taxonomy (NCBI): domain Eukaryota; kingdom Metazoa; phylum Arthropoda; class Malacostraca; order Decapoda; family Parastacidae; genus Cherax; species Cherax destructor. The sequence goes on along the minus strand of WNWK01052278.1, from coordinate 6,974 downwards.
CCTAAATTAGTTACTAACACAAACTTGCCCAGACCTTCCTAGGAGTATAAACTATGAATTAACATGTGAATCTGTCTACCTCTGCCAACTACTGTTTTTTTTTTGGTTGTGTGGGTTCATGAACTCCGAGGACCGATCTGGGTACGGATTAAGGTCCAAACGGCTCACACCTGTGGAACTTGGTGACTCAAAAAAGTTTCCACACCTAGCAGCAAAAGGTACCTGGGTTGTTAGTCGACTGGTGTGGGTCGCATCCTGGGGGACAAGATTAAGGACCCCAATGGAAATAAGACAGACAGTCCTCGATGACGCACTGACTTTCTTGGTTATCCTGTGGCTAACCTCATGGGTTAAAAATCCGAAGAAATCTTATCTTATCTTATTTACCGTCATAGAAACTAAGACGTTGTGTAGTTTAAAAATAGGTTGGATAAATACATGAGTGGGTGTGGGTGGTGAGTTGACCTGACTAGCTTGTGCTACTAGGTCAGATGCCGTGCTCCTCCCTTAGTGAAAGTGACTGACCTGACTAGGTCAAGGCATTGGCTTAAGTCAGTGGGAGAACTGGACGTGCCTCGCATGGGCCAGTAGGCCTGCTGCAGAGTTCCTTCTTTCTTATGTTCTTATATGGCACACTGTCGAGCATATGCCACACTGTCAAACATATGCTACACTTCACATGTACCTGTCAAACATATGCTACACTGTCAAACATTGCTACACTGTCAAACATGTAAGACATGCTACACTGTCAAACATATGCTACACTGTCAAGCATATGCTACACTGTCAAACATATGCTACACTGTCAAACATATGCTCAACTGCCAAACATATGCTACACTGTCAACATATGCTACACTGTCAAACATATGCTACACTGCAAACATATGCTACACTGTCAAACATATGCTACACTGTCAAACATATGCTACACTGCCAAACATATGCTACACTGTCAAACATATGCTACACTGTCAAACATATGCTACACTGTCAAACATATGCTACACTGTCAAACATATGCTACACTGTCAAACATATGCTACACTGTCAAACATATGCTACACTGTCAAACATATGCTACACTGTCAAACATATGCTACACTGTCAAACATATGCTACACTGTCAAACATATGCTACACTGTCAAACATATGCTACACTGATAAACTATAAAATAGCAACAATTATAAAAATGGTAAAGTGTTAAGAAAGTGTTCATAGGTAATATAAGAGCAATACTGGAACAAGCAGGTGTTGCAGGTGTTGTGTGCTGACTACAGGTGTTGCGTGGTGACCACACCTAAGAAAAACATTTAGATAAGTTAGAAAATGTTGATAGAGTGAGAAAATATCTGCCAACGTTGAGAAAATACAAGAATTACGATGAACATTTGAAAACATTGAATATAATGATAATTATGATTATTTCTTTAAGCCGCACACATAATGTTGGTTAAATGTTTACTACAAGAGTGTTAATGTTGGTAGAATTACCAACAATATGTTAGGTAAGAGGACACAAGTGCAACTAATGTGACATTATACTATGGCAACGTTTCGCTCTCCAGGAGCCTTGTCAAGGCTTGACAAAGTTCCTGGAGAGCGAAACGTTTAAGGATGGATAATGTGAACATTGAAAACCAGAGATGCCAGTGACGATCCTCTTTAAATCATTTGTTCTGTCTATTGTTCATAGCTGATAAATGTTTAACCTCTGTTAATGTAGAGATAATGAGATAAATGATAATGTGGAATGGATACTACGAGAGACAGAGAGAGAGCAGAGAGAGAGAGAGAGAGAGAGAGAGAGAGAAGACAGACAGAGACAGGCAGACAGAGACAGACAGACAGACAGACAAGCAGATAGACTTGTTTAATTACTTTATTATTTCTGGCTATCCTTACTGCTTACAAGATAAAGATGAGTCAGTATCCTTGACTTATGTCTTCTCCACATGTCTCACTGAGGATCTAGCTAATAAAACATCAATAATTCATCAACAAGTTGGAAGGAAACTTATGAATCTGTCATAGCTACTAAATTATTATACAGAGGTTACGACATAAAAATAATTTCTAATTTTTTTTTTTATATATTTTTTTTTTTTTTGAAAACAGACAAGAATAACTAAAACTTTGAGACATAAATTTAGAATTGAGCTCCATCACCTGGCCTCTGGTGCTGTGGAAAACAGCCGCACACTGTCTGAAAGGATTGTAAAAAAAAAACTAGTAGAATAATCAGTATAAGAGGCAATATGCATGATTGAGCGATGGGAAAGTCAAAGATTAAGTAATGAAGAACAAAATTGGGTTAGAAATGTGTTGATCAAGTGTTTACATCAAAGCTTACATAATTAAACAGAGTCCTTTGTTGCAAAAGGCATGACTTATGTTGCAAGTGTTGTGAACGTACAGCATAGCAATAAATATGAACACGGAGACGGTCTTGCCGGGTTCTTCAAATCATTTCCCTCAGAAGATCGAATGAGGCATTTTTATTAATATTATGTAGCGAGATAAGTGTTGCTCAGAGAATTGTGAATTTTTATTTTAATTTTGAGTCAAGTTTAAGGTGTACAAGACGCCACAGTAACACACAGGAACTATGCAGTATAGTTACATGGAACAGTATTGTTACATGGAACAGTACTGTTCCATGGAACAGTACAGTTACATGGAAATACATAATGGTAATATATAAAGAATATAGCAACATACAAGAACAATACAGCAACATACAAGAACAATACAGCAACATACAAGAACAATACAGCAACATACAAGAACAATACAGCAACATACAAGAACAATACGATAATAGACAATAAAAATACAGTAAAACATAAGGACAGTAGAATAATAGTGAAGAAAAGTACAGTGACATACAGAACATAATTATGGAATAATCATAGCTGGGAGATTATCAGTGACAGTTGTATTATTGTGCTAAACACGACGTTATAACAGACTGGTTCTGAAAACCCCGGCTTCACATAGTGTTATGCCACTGCATCACGTCTCAGTCTATAACAGTTATTGATATACTTCAATGAAAAAGATAACGAGGGAGGAGCCCAATAAAGATACTGAAAAAATAGATGGAGACAAGATTTGAACAGGATCGCGTTTTAGGCTGGTAGACAGCAAGTGCCCAGGTAGGTTCCACGTTATACCAGGGAAAAATGAAAGAAAAGCCAGTTAAAGGTTTTGCACTCTGGCACGACATTACACTCTTCACTATATTTGTGATATATCACCTTGTTTAGTTTTTTTTGTGGGCTATCACTATTAGCCGGGTTGGTTGACATCAGCCACTTCCATAGACTTTTTTGGCACAGTCACCCTCTTCGCTAATTTTTTTCGGATATAACCTCTTTAGTATATTTGATGGACATAACCGTCTTGACTTTCCATGTGGATCATCACCCTCATCATAATATTTTTGAGATATCACCCTCATCACTATCTTCACCTAATAACCGCACTGTTAGAATAACCTATCACTAAGTGGCTTGGCTTAGTTATAATCACTGCTGCATCTGAATATTTAACCAATAAAATAGTTTTTTTTCCCCTGAAAGAGGAATGTCCTCACCCTGATATCAACTCTGAGTCATGACGATTCTCAGATCAAACTCTCATGTATTTTATCTCTTTCTCTAAAATTATATTTTCATAAGTGTTTTTAATTTAAACCATACCACGGGTGGGGTTCGAACCCGCGGTCACAGAGTCTCAAAACTCCAGACCGTCGCGTCATGTTTTAATTTATTTTGCTTAGGCGTCGGAAGGGAAACATAATTCTTGGTGTTTACTTTATACCTTCACCTGTATTTCACATACTAAGTTCACCTCCTGTGCACCTTTCACCATCTCCTCTGACCTTCATCTGTAGTTAACATTATTTATATTCCACCTTTGGTTACCCTTCAGCCGAATTATTGCTATTAACTCCACCGAATTAATGCTATTACTAACCTCGCCACATCCCTGGCCGTTCCTCAACCCGTCATGCAAGAAAACTTGTTATTTCAGTGGCTTAGTTAATGTACTGATTATTTTGTACTCATGATTTAATTCCCGCATCTAAACGGTTCCTGTACGGCTTTTCTGGTCAACAGTAACGTCGACGTTTATGGCAGCAGAGACGTAAACATTGGTCACTACCTAGGTGCCAGCGCTGCTGTTGACTTTCATAGTTTAATGAAATTATTGAAGGTAATGGCTGTGTGATGCAGTGGTCAGCAAGACCTGTGGCAGTGGTCAGCAAGACCTGTGGTGCAGTGGTCAGCACGACCGTGGTGCAGTGGTCAGCACGACCTGTGGTGCAGTGGTCAGCACGACTGTGGTGCAGTGTCAGCACGACTGTGGTGCAGTGGTCAGCCAGACCTGTGGCAGTGGTCAGCACGACCTGTGGTGCAGTGGTCAGCAGACCTGTGGCAGTGGTCAGCACCTGGCAGTGTCAGCCAGACTGGTGCAGGGCGACGACCTGTGGTGCAGGGTCAGCACGACCTGTGGTGCAGTGGTCAGCGACCTGGCGCAGTGGTCAGCACGACCGGCAGTCCAAGACCTGTGGTGCAGTGATCAGCAAGACCTGTGGTGCAGTGGTCAGTACGACCTGTGGTGCAGTGGTCAGCACGACCTGTGGTGCAGTGGTCAGCACGACTGTGGTGCAGTGGTCAGCACGACCTGTGGCGCAGTGGTCAGCAGACCTGTGGTGCAGTGGTCAGCATGACCTGTGGTGCAGTGGTCAGCACGACCTGTGGTGCAGTGGTCAGCACGACCTGTGGGCAGTGGTCAGCACGACCTGGGTGCAGTGGTCGAGCCCGGGCAGTGGTCAACCTGTGGCAGTGGTCAGCACGACCTGTGGTGCAGTGGTCAGCGACCTGTGGCGCAGTGGTCAGCACGACCTGTATGCAGTGGTCAGCAAGACCTGTGGGCAGTGGTCACCGACCTGTGGCAGTGGTCAGCACGACCTGTGGTGCAGTGGTCAGCACGACCTGTGGTGCAGTGGTCAGCACGACCTGTGGGCAGTGGTAGCGACCTGGTGCAGTGGTCACACGACTGTGGTGCAGTGGTCAGCACGACCTGTGCGGGTCAGCACGACTGTGGCAGTGTCAGCACGACCTGTGGGCAGTGGTCAGCACGACCTGTGGTGCAGTGGTCAGCACGACCTGTGGTGCAGTGGTCAGACGACCTGGGCAGTGCACGACCTGTGGTGCAGTGGTCAGCAGACCGTGGTGCAGTGGTCAGCACGACCTGTGGTGCAGTGGTCAGCACGACCTGTGGTGCAGTGGTCACACGACCTGTGGTGCAGTGGTCAGCACGACCTGTGGTGCAGTGGTCAGCACGACCTGTGGGCGTGGTCAGCACGACCTGTGGTGCAGTGGTCAGCAGACCTGTGGTGCAGTGGTCAGCACGACCTGTGGTGCAGTTGTCAGCGACCTGTGGTGCAGTGGTCAGCACGACCTGTGGTGCAGTGGTCAGCACGACCTGTGGGCAGTGGTCAGCACGACCTGTGGTGCAGTGGTCAGCACGACCTGTGGTGCAGTGGTCAGCACGACCTGTGGTGCAGTGGTCAGCACGACCTGTGGCAGTTGTCAGCACGACCTGTGGTGCAGTGGTCAGCACGACCTGTGGTGCAGTGGTCAGCACGACCTGTGGTGCGTGGTCAGCACGACCTGTGGTGCAGTGTCAGCACGACCTGTGGTGCAGTGGTCAGCACGACCTGTGGGCAGTGGTCAGCACGACCTGTGGTGCAGTGGTCAGCACGACCTGTGGTGCAGTGGTCAGCACGACCTGTGGTGCAGTGGTCAGCAAGACCTGTGGTGCAGTAGTCAGCACGACCTGTGGTCAGTGGTCAGCAAGACCTGTGGTGCAGTGGTCAGCACGACCTGTGGTGCAGTGGTCAGCAAGACCTGTGGCGCAGTGGTCAGCACGACCTGTGTTGCAGTGGTCAGCAGACCGTGGTGCAGTGTCAGCACGACCTGTGGTGCAGTGGTCAGCACGACCTGTGGTGCAGTTTTCAGCACGACCTGTGGTGCAGTGGTCAGCAGACCTGTGGTGCAGTGGTCAGCACGACCTGTGGTGCAGTTGTCAGTCAGCAGACCTGTGGTGCAGCCTGGTCAGTCACGACCTGTGGTGCAGTGGTCAGCACGACCTGTGGTGCAGTGGTCAGCACGACCTGTGGTGCAGTGGTCAGCACGACCTGTGGTGCAGTGGTCAGCACGACCTGTGGTGCAGTGGTCAGCACGACCTGTGGTGCAGTGGTCAGCACGACCTTGGTGCAGTGGTCAGCACGACCTGTGGTGCAGTGGTCAGCACGACCTGTGGTGCAGTGTCAGCACGACCTGTGGTGCAGTGGTCAGCACGACCTGGGTGCAGTGGTCAGCACGACCTGTGGTGCAGTGGTCAGCACGACCTGTGGTGCAGTGGTCAGCACGACCTGTGGTGCAGTGGTCAGCAAGACCTGTGGTGCAGTGGTCAGCACGACCTGTGGTGCAGTGGTCAGCACGACCTGTGGTGCAGTGGTCAGCACGACCTGTGGTGCAGTGGTCAGCACGACCTGTGGTGCAGTGGTCAGCACGACCTGTGGTGCAGTGGTCAGCACGACCTGTGGTACAGTGGTCAGCAAGACCGCCTTTAAGGACTCAGCCTCAACCTGGCGAAGACCTCGTTCGTTATTTTTTTCTTTTCCGTGGCTGTCACGACATTCCGTTCTGATCGAAGAACTGGAGACCAACTCCTCGTAACAAATGAACCTTCACTAGTATGAAGGAAACTTTAGAAAATTGTATATTTTAAATGTAACAATTGCAAAGGGCGAAATTTTTACAAATTTATCCTGTCAGTCCACATGTGATCACCACTGTCAGTAGTCAGACCTTAGCCATGGTCAGCTACCTTCGTAGTCTTACAGAGTATAGTTAGACTCCTGCTGGACTGAGAGACTGGTGTGTAAGACTT
>WNWK01052277.1:0-12229 GCA_009830355.1 Cherax destructor | reverse complement strand
TTTAAGACTTTTCTTTTAGGAAGCTTACCCATAGTATATTTTATCAAAAAGAAGTTTCACAAAATCCTTGAAATGCTCCTAAATCGTCAAACAACAAAACCGAGTGCTCGATAATTCCTATGTCATCATAACCGACTACATATTTTTAAAATCCCATTAAAATCTATAAAAATCAATATTTTTAAAGAATATTTCATATTATTTTCGAAAAATGCATGAAAAATTAAAAGCTAGAAAATGTAATTAAATCGTATTTTATTGCATATTTCGACGTTTTAGAGCGGTTTGAGGCTTTTCTGGCAAAACCCATATCGGCTAAAATACTTAGATTTTCACACTTTAAATAGAATTTCTACTGTATCTGAAATTCCTATGGAGAAGTAAGCAAAGATGATTTTCTTTTAGGAAGCTTACTTATAGGTATATTTTATCTAAAAATAGTTTTTCAGAAAATCCTTGAAAATGCCTTAAATCGTAAAATGCAATAAAATCAAGTTTTATAGCATTTTTGAATATTTATTAATTATTTACATATTTTTAAAAAATATCATTAAAAATCTATAAAAATCAATATTTTTATAGAATATTTCATATTATTTTCGAAAATACATGAAACATTAAAAGCTCAAAAAAATGTGCTAAACTGTATTTTATTGCATATTTCGACGTTTTAGAGCGGTTTGAGTGCTTTCTGGCAAAACTCATTTTCAGCTAAAATACTTAGATTTTCACACTTTAAATAGAATTTCTACTGCAATTGAAATTTATGGGAAAAGTAAGCAAAATTTTATGATTTTCTTTTAGGAAGCTTACTCAAGGTATATTTTATCTAAAAATAGTTTTCGAAAATCCTTGAAAATGCCTTAAATCGTCAAAAATGCAATAAAATCATGTTTTATAGCATTTTGATATTTATTAATTATTTACATATTTTTAAAAATCCCATTAAAATCTATAAAAATCAATATTTTATAGAATATTTCATATTATTTTCGAAAATACATGAAAACATTAAAAAGCTTTTTTTTTTTTTTTTTTTTTTTTTTTTTTTTTTTTTTTTTTTTTTTTTTTTTTTTTTTTTTTTTTTTTTTTTTTTTTTTTTTTTTTTTTTTTTTTTTTTTTTTTTTTTTTTTTTTTTTTTTTTTTTTTTTTTTTTTTTTTTTTTTTTTTTTTTTTTTTTTTTTTTTTTTTTTTTTTTTTTTTTTTTTTTTTTTTTTTTTTTTTTTTTTTTTTTTTTTTTTTTTTTTTTTTTTTTTTTTTTTTTTTTTTTTTTTTTTTTTTTTTTTTTTTTTTTTTTTTTTTTTTTTTTTTTTTTTTTTTTTTTTTTTTTTTTTTTTTTTTTTTTTTTTTTTTTTTTTTTTTTTTTTTTTTTTTTTTTTTTTTTTTTTTTTTTTTTTTTTTTTTTTTTTTTTTTTTTTTTTTTTTTTTTTTTTTTTTTTTTTTTTTTTTTTTTTTTTTTTTTTTTTTTTTTTTTTTTTTTTTTTTTTTTTTTTTTTTTTTTTTTTTTTTTTTTTTTTTTTTTTTTTTTTTTTTTTTCGAAAAATTTCAAATCATACTTATTGATTTTCACATTTTATAGAATTTCGTTTGAATTTCTGGAAAATTAAGCAAAATTTTATGATTTTCTTTAGGAAGTTACTTTTATATTTGATTAAAAAAGTAAAAATCTTTGAAATGCCTTTTAGGAAGCTGATATAAGTATATTTTATAAATTAGTTTTTATAAAATCCTTGAAAATTTTTAAAATCTAAATAAATTAAAAAATCATATTTTTTGAATATTTATATTATTTTTAAAATACATAAATATAAAAATCAAATATTTATAAATATTTTTTATTTTCGAATTATTAAAAGCTTTGAAAATGTTTTCTCAAAATCATTTTATTAAATACTTAATTTTCACACTTTGAAATAGAATTTTCTGCAAATAATTTTAGCAAAAACAAAACTTATGATTTTCATTTTAGAAGTAAATTTCATGAATTAAATTTATGGAAAAGAAAATATTTTTCATCTTAGGAAGCTTAATCATAGGTATATTTTAATAAAAAATAGTTTTGAAAATCTTTGAAAATACTTTAATTTTTAAAAATGCAAAAAATCAATTTATAGCATTTATAATATTTTTATAAATATTTCATATTTTTAAAAATCCATTAAAAATCATAAAAATCAATATTTTATAGAATATTTATATTATTTTCTGAAAATACTGAACATTAAAGCTCAGTGTTTTTGCTATTTTATTGCATATTTACGTTTTCACTTTATGTTTTTGGCAAAACTCATTTTATAAATACAAATTTTAATTTTTATTAGAATTTCTATAATTAATTTATAAAAAGTTCAGAATTTTATTTTCTTTAGAACTTCTATGGAAATATTTTATCAAAAAAGTTTTTAAATTATAAATGCTTCAATTTTTAAAAATGAAAAATAAATTTATAGCATTTTTAATATTTATATTATTTATAATTTTAAAATTATTAAAAATCAAAAATATTTTTTATAGAATATTTCATTATATTTCGATTTAATGAAACATTAGGCTTTGGAAAACTCATTTTCGTAATTATTGATATTTCGACGTTTTAAAGTTTAGTGCTTTTAAATTTATAGAAAATTTAGTAAAATTTGATTTTCACACTTTTAAATAAATTTTAAATTAAAAATTTATGGAAAAACCTTAAAATGTTTAATCTATGAATTAGTTCTATAGAATATTTAATTAATAAATATTTACAATTTGAAAATCCTTAAATCTCAAAAATCAAAAAATTTTTATAGAATTTTATATTTTAAAATAATTAATATTTTAAAATCATAAAAATCTATAAAATCATATTTTTATAGATATTTCATAGTATTTTGAATTACTGCAAAATATTTCAGAAAATTCTAAATTCATTTTATTGATATTTCACGTTTTAATTGATTTATGGATTACTGCAAATATTTTTACTAAAATACTTAGATTTTCACATTTAAATAATTTCTACAAATTAATTTAGGAAAAGTAAGAAAATTTTATTTCTAAAAAGCTTACTATAGTTTTTATTTAAATATTTTTAAAATCTTAAATGTTTAAATCTTAAAAATCAAAAATCAATTTTTATAGAATTTTCATATTATTTTAATATTTCATATTATTTTCGAAAATACATGAAACATTAAAAAGCTCAGAAAATGTGCTTAAATCGTATTTTATTGCATATTTCGACGTTTTAGAGCGTTTGAGTGCTTTTCTGGCAAAACTCATTTTTCAGCTAAAATACTTAGATTTTATTTCATATTTTAAAAATCATTAAATCTATAAAATTAATATTTATAAAAGCAATATTATCATATTTTTTCAGAAAGTTATTTATAGGTATATTATTAAAAATAGTTTTCGAAAATCTTAAATGCTAATGTCAAAATGCAATAAAATCAGTTTTAGCATTTTGAATATTTATAATTATTTACATATTTTAAATCCATTAAAACTATAATCAATATTTATAGAATATTTCATATTATTTTCGAAAATACATGAAACATTAAAAGCTCAGAAAAATGTGCTAAAATGTATTTTATTGCATATTTCGACGTTTTAGACGGTTTGAGTGCTTTCTGAAAACTCATTTTTCAGCTAAAATACTTAGATTTTCACACTTTTAAATAGAATTTCTACTGCAATTGAAATTTATGGGAAAAGTAAGCAAAATTTTATATTTTCTTTTAGGAAGCTTTATCATAGGTATATTTTATTAAAAAATAGTTTTTCAGAAAATCCTTGAAAATGCCTTAAATCGTCAAAAATGCAATAAAATCAAGTTTTATAGCATTTTTGAATATTTATTAATTATTTACATATTTTTAAAAATCCATTAAAAATCTATAAAAATCAATATTTTTATAGAATATTTCATATTATTTTCGAAAAATACATGAAACATTAAAAGCTCAGAAAATGTGCTAAAATCGTATTTTATTGCATATTTCGACGTTTTAGAGCGGTTTGAGTGCTTTTCTGGCAAAACTCATTTTTCAGCTAAAATACTTAGATTTTCACACTTTTTAAATATAATTTCTACTGCAATTGAAATTTATGGAAAAGTAAGCAAAATTTTATGATTTTCTTTAGGAAGCTTACTCAAGTATATTTTATCTAAAAAATAGTTTTCAGAAAATCCTTGAAAATGCCTTAAATCGTCAAAAAATGCAATAAAATCAAGTTTTATAGCATTTTTGAATATTTATTAATTATTTACATATTTTTAAAAATCCCATTAAAAATCTATAAAAATCAATATTTTTATAGAATATTTCATATTATTTTCGAAAAATACATGAAACATTAAAAAGCTCAGAAAAATGTGCTAAAATCGTATTTTATTGCATATTTCGACGTTTTAGAGTGGTTTGAGTGCTTTTCTTGCAAAACTCATTTTTCAGCTAAAATACTTAGATTTTCACACTTTTAAATAGAATTTCTACTGTAATTGAAATTTATGGGAAAAGTAAGCAAAATTTTATGATTTTCTTTTAGGAAGCTTACTTATAGGTATATTTTATCTAAAAAAATAGTTTTCAGAAAATCCTTGAAAATGCCTTAAATCGTCAAAAAATGCAATAAAATCAAGTTTTATAGCATTTTTGAATATTTATTAATTATTTACATATTTTTAAAAAATCAAATTAAAAATCTATAAAAATCAATATTTTTATAGAATATTTCATATAGTTTTCGAAATATACATGAAATATTAAAAAGCTCAGAAAAATGTGCTAAAATCGTATTTTATTGCATATTTCGACGTTTTAGAGCGGTTTGAGTGCTTTTCTGGGAAAACTCATTTTTCAGCTAAAATACTTAGATTTTCACACTTTTAAATAGAATTTCTACTGCAATTGAAATTTATGGGAAAAGTAAGCCAAATTTTTTAATTTTCTTTTAGGAAGCTTTTTCATAGGTATATTTTATCTAAAAAATAGTTTTTCAGAAAATCCTTGAAAATGCCTTAAATCGTCAAAAAATGCAATAAAATCAAATTTTATAGCATTTTTGAATATTTATTAATTATTTACATATTTTTAAAAAATCCCATTAAAAATCTATAAAAATCAATATTTTTATAGAATATTTCATATTATTTTCGAAAAATACATGAAATATTAAAAAGCTCGGAAAAATGTGCTAAAATCGTATTTTATTGCATATTTCGACGTTTTATAGCGGTTCGAGTGCTTTTCTGGCAAAACTCATTTTTCAGCTAAAATACTTAGATTTTCACACTTTTAAATAGAATTTCTATTGCAATTGAAATTTATGGGAAAAGTAAGCCAAATTTTTAAATTTTCTTTTAGGAAGCTTTTTCATAGGTATATTTTATCTAAAAAAATAGTTTTTCAGAAAATCCTTGAAAATGCCTTAAATCGTCAAAAAATGCAATAAAATCAAGTTTTATAGCATTTTTGAATATTTATTAATTATTTACATATTTTTAAAAATCCCATTAAAAATCTATAAAAATCAATATTTTTATAGAATATTTCATATTATTTTCGAAAAATACATGAAACATTAAAAAGATCAGAAAAATGTGCTTAAATCGTATTTTATTACATATTTCGACGTTTTAGAGCGGTTTGAGTGCTTTTCTAGCAAAACTCATTTTTCAGCTAAAATACTTAGATTTTCACACTTTTAAATAGAATTTCTACTGTAATTTAAATTTATGGGAAAAGTAAGCAAAATTTTATCATTTTCTTTTAGGAAGCATACTTATTGGTATATTTTATCTAAATAAATAGTTTTTCCTAAAATCCTTGAAAATGCCTTAAATCGTCAAAAAATGCAATAAAATCAAGTTTTATAGCATTTTTGAATATTTATTAATTATTTACATATTTTTAAAAAATCCCATTAAAAATATATAAAAAAACAATATTTTTATAGAATATTTCATATTATTTTCGAAAAATACATGAAACATTAAAAAGCTCAGAAAAATGTGCTAAAATTGTATTTTATTGCATATTTCGACGTTTTAGAGCGGTTTGAGTGCTTTTCTGGCAAAACTCATTTTTTAGCTAAAATACTTACATTTTCACACTTTTAAATAGAATTTCTACTGCAATTGAAATTTATGGGAAAAGTAAGCAAAATTTTATGATTTTCTTTTAGGAAGCTTATTTTTTTTTTTTTTTATTAACACATCGGCCGATTCCCACCAAGGCAGGGTGGCCCGAAAAAGAAAAACTTTCATCATCATCATTCACTCCATCACTGTCTTGCCAGAAGGGTGCTTTACACTACAGTTATAAAACTGCAACATTAACACCCCTCCTTTAGAGTGCCGGCACTGTACTTCCCATCTCCAGAACTCAAGTCCGGCCTGCCGGTTTCCCTGAATCCCTTCATAAATGTTACTTTGCTCACACTCCAACAGCACGTCAAGTATTAAAAACCATATGCCTCCATTCACTCCTATCAAATACGCTCACACATGCTTGCTGGAAGTCCAAGCCCCTCGCACACAAAACTTCCTTTACCCCCTCCCTCCAACCTTTCCTAGGCCGACCCCTACCCCGCCTTCCCTCCACTACAGATTTATACACTCTCGAAGTCACTCTGTCTCGTTCCATTCTCTCTACATGTCCAAACCACCTCAACAACCCCTCCTCAGCTCTCTGGACAATCGTTTTGGTAATCCGCACCTCCTCCTAATTTCCAAACTCCGAATTCTCTGCATTATATTCACACCACACATTGACCTCAGACATGACATCTCCACTGCCTCCAGCCTTCTCCTCGTTGCAACATTCATCACCCATGCTTCACACCCATATAAGAGCGTTGGTATAACTATACTCTCATACATTCCCCTCTTTACTTCCATGGACAAGGTTCTTTGTCTCCACAGACTCCGAAGTGCTCCACTCACCCTTTCCCCTCATCAATTCTATGATTCACCTCATCCTTCATAGACCCATCCGCCGACATGTCCACTCCCAAATATCTGAATACATTCACCTCCTCCATACTCTCTCCCTCCAATCTGATATCCAATCTTTCGTCACGTATTCTTTTGTTATCCTCATCACCTTACTCTTTCCTATATTCACTTTCAATTTTCTTCTTTTACACACCCTACCAAATTCATCCACCAACCTCTGCAGCTTCTCTTCAGAATCTCCCAAAGCACAGTGTCATCAGCAAAAAGCAACTGTGACAACTCCCACTTTGTATTTGCTTCTTTATCTTTTAGCCCAACACCTCTTGCCAAGACCCTCGCATTCACTTCTCTTACAACCCCATCTATAAATATATTGAACAACCACGGTGACATCACACATCCTTGTCTAAGGCCCACTTTTACTGGGAAATAGTCCCTTCCCTCCTACACACTCTAACCTGAGCCTCACTATCCTCATAAAAACTCTTCACTGCTTTCAGTAACCTTCCTCCTATTCCATACACCTGCAACATCTGCCACATTGCCCCCCTATCTACCCTATCATACGCCTTTTCCAAATCCATAAATGCCACAAAAACATCTTTACCCTTATCCAAATAGTGTTCACCTATATGTTTCACTGTAAACACTTGGTCTACACACCCCCTACCTTTCCTAAAGCCCCCTTGTTCATCTGCTATCCTGCTTTCTGTTTTACTCTTAATTCTTTCAATAATAACTCTACCATACACTTTACCAGGTACACTCAACAGACTTATTCCCTATAATTTTTGCACTCTCTTTTGTCCCCTTTGCCTTTATACAAAGGAACCATACACGCTCTCTGCCAATCCCTAGGTACCTTACCCTCTTCCATACATTTATTAAATAATAGCACCAACCACTCCAAAATTATATCCCCACCTGCTTTTAACATTTCTATCTTTATCCCATCAATCCCAGCTGCCTTACCCCTTTCATTCTACCCACTGCCTCACGAATTTCCCCCTACACCCACAACTGGCTCTTCCACACTCCTACAAGATGTTATTCCTCCTTGCCCTACACACGAAATCACAGCTTCCCCTGTCTTCATCAACATTTAACAAATCCTCAAAATATTCTCTCCATCTTCCCGATACCTCTAACTCTCCATTTAATAACTCTCCTCTCCTATTTTTAACTGTCAAATCCATTTGTTCTCTAGGCTTCCTCAACTTATTAATCTCATTCCAAAATTTTTTCTTATTTTCAACAAAATTTGCTGATAACATCTCACCCACTCTCTCATCTGCTCTCTTTTACATTGCTTCACCACTCTTTTAACCTCTCTTTTTCTCTCATATACTCTTCCCTCCTTGCATCACTTCTACTTTGTAAAAACCTCTCATATGCTAACTTTTTCTCCCTTACTACTCTCTTTACATCATCATTCCACCAATCGCTCCTCTTCCCTCCGCACCCACTCGCCTGTAACCACAAACTTCTGCTGAATACTCTAACACTACATTTTTAAATCTACCCCATACATTTTCGACCCCATTGCCTACACTCTCACTAGCCCATCTATCCTCCAATAGTTGTTTATATCTTACCCTAACTGCCTCCTCTTTTAGTTTATAAACCTTCATCTCTTTTACTTACTGATTCTATTTTCCTTGTATCCCATCTACCTTTTACTCCCACTGTAGCTATAACTAAAAAGTGATCTGATATATCTGTAGCCCCTCTATAAACATGTACATCCTGAAGTCTACTCAACAGTCTTTTATCTACCAATACATAGTCCAACAAACTACTGTCATTATGCCCTACATCATATCTTGTATACTTATTTATCCTCTTTTTCTTAAAATATGTATTACCTATAACTAAACCCTTTATATACAAAGTTCAATCAAAGGGCTCCCATTATCATTTACACCTGGCACCCCAAACTTACCTACTACACCCTCTCTGCATGTTTCTCCCACTTTAGCATTTAGGTCCCCTACCACAATTACTCTCTCATTTGGTTCAAAAGTCCCTATACATTCGCTTAACATCTCCCAAAATCTCTCTCTCCCTCTACCTCCTCTCTTCTCCAGGTGCATACACGCTTATTATGACCCACTTTTCGCATCCGACCCTTATTTTAATCCACATAATCCTTGAATTTACACATTTATATTCCCTCTTTTCCTTCCATAACTGATCCTTCAACATTATTGCTACCCCTTCCTTAGCTCTAACTCTCTCAGATACTCCTGACTTAATCCCATTTATTTCTCCCCACTGAAACTCGCCTACCCTTCAGCTTTGTTTCGCTTAGGGCCAGGACATCCAACTTCTTTTCATTCATAACATCGGCAATCATCTCTTTCTTATCATCCGCACTACATCCACGCACATTCAGACAACCCAATTTTATAAAGTTTTTCTTCTTCTCGTTTTTAGTAGATTTGTACAGGAGAAGGGGTTACTAGCCCATTGCTCCCGGCATCTTAGTCGCCTCATACGACACGCATGGCTTACGGAGGAAAGATTCTTTTCCACTTCCCCATGGACAATAGAGAAAATAAAAAGAACAAGAGCTATTAAGAAAAAGAAGAAAAACCTAGATGTGTGTATGTAAATATATGCATGTGTATGCCAGTGTAGTGTGACCTAAAGTGTAAGTAGAAGTAGCTAGATATACCTGTTATCCAGCGTGTTTATGAGACAGAAAAAAGACACCAGCAATCCTACCATCATGTAAAACAGTTTCAGGTTTCTGTTTCACAGTCACCTGGCAGGTGAGTAAGGAAGCTTACTCACAGGTATATTTTATCTAAAAAAATAGTATTTCTGAAAATCCTTGAAAATGCCTTAAATCGTCAAAAAATGCAATAAAATCAAATTTTATAGCATTTTTGAATATTTATTAATTATTTACATATTTTTAAAAAATTCCCATTAAAAATCTATAAAAATCAATATTTTTATAGAATATTTCATATTATTTTCGAAAAATACATGAAATATTAAAAAGCTCGGAAAAATGTGCTAAATCGTATTTTATTGCATATTTCGACGTTTTATAGCGGTTCGAGTGCTTTTCTGGCAAAACTCATTTTTTCAGCTAAAATACTTAGATTTTCACACTTTTAAATAGAATTTCTATTGCAATTGAAATTTATGGGAAAAGTAAGCCAAATTTTTAAAAAATTTTTTAGGAAGCTTTTTCATAGGTATATTTTATCTAAAAAAATAGTTTTTCAGAAAATCCTTGAAAATGCCTTAAATCGTCAAAAAAGCAATAAAATCAAGTTTTATAGCATTTTTGAATATTTATTAATTATTTACATATTTTTAAAAAATCCCATTAAAAATCTATAAAAATCAATATTTTTATAGAATATTTCATATTATTTTCGAAAAATACATGAAACATTAAAAAGCTCAGAAAAATGTGCTTAAATCGTATTTTATTACATATTTCGACGTTTTAGAGCGGTTTGAGTGCTTTTCTAGCAAAACTCATTTTTCAGCTAAAATACTTAGATTTTCACACTTTTAAATAGAATTTCTACTGTAATTTAAATTTATGGGAAAAGTAAGCAAAATTTTATCATTTTCTTTTAGGAAGCTTACTTATAGGTATATTTTATCTAAAAAAATAGTTTTTCCGAAAATCCTTGAAAATGCCTTAAATCGTCAAAAAATGCAATAAAATCAAGTTTTATAGCATTTTTGAATATTTATAAATTATTTACATATTTTTAAAAAATCCCATTAAAAATCTATAAAAATCAATATTTTTATAGAATATTTCATATTATTTTCGAAAAATACATGAAACATTAAAAAGCTCAGAAAAATGTGCTAAAATCGTATTTTATTGCATATTTCGACGTTTTAGAGCGGTTTGAGTGCTTTTCTGGCAAAACTCATTTTTCAGCTAAAATACTTAGATTTTCACACTTTTAAATAGAATTTCTATGCAATTAAATTTATGGGAAAAGTAAGCAAAATTTTATATTTTCTTTTAGGAAGCTTACTCATAGGTATATTTTATCTAAAAAATAGTTTTTCAGAAAATCCTTGAAAATGCCTTAAATCGTCAAAAATGCAATAAAATCAAGTTTTATAGCATTTTTGAATATTTATAATTATTTACATATTTTTAAAAATCCCATTAAAATCTATAAAAATCAATATTTTTATAGAATATTTCATATTATTTTCGAAAAATACATGAAACATTAAAAGCTCAGAAAAATGTGCTAAAATTGTATTTTATTGCATATTTCGACGTTTAGAGCGGTTTGAGTGCTTTTCTGCAAAACTCATTTTTCAGCTAAAATACTTACATTTTCACACTTTTAAATATAATTTCTACTGCAATTGAAATTTATGGGAAAAGTAAGCAAAATTTTATGATTTTCTTTTAGGAAGCTTACTCACAGGTATATTTTATCTAAAAATAGTTTTCAGAAAATCATGAAAATGCCTTAAATCGTAAAAAATGCAATAAAATCGTTTTATAGCATTTTGAATATTTATTAATTATTTACATATTTTTAAAAATCCCATTAAAAATCTATAAAAATCAATATTTTTATAGAATATTTCATATTATTTTCGAAAAATACATGAAAATTAAAAAGCTAGAAAATGTGCTAAAATCGTATTTTATTGCATATTTCGACGTTTTAAGCGTTTGAGTGCTTTTCTGGCAAAACTCATTTTTCAGCTAAAATACTTAATTTTCCTTTAAAAAAATTTCTACTGAATTGAAATTTATGGAAAAGTAAAAATTTTATATTTTTTTTAGGAAGCTTACTATGGTATATTTATCTAAAAAAAGTTTTTCAAAATTAAAACCTTAAATGTCAAACAATAAAATCAGTTTAGCATTTTTAATATTTATTAATTTTTACATATTTTTAAAAAACCTAAACTATAAAAACAATAAAGAATATTTATATTATTTTCGAAAACATGAAAATTAAACTAGAAAAATTTAAATGTATTTATTCATATGACGTTTAGAGGGTTTGAGTGTTTGCAAAATCATTTTTAGCAAAATATTATTTTCACATTTTAAATAATTTCATGAATTAAATTTATGGGAAAAAGCAAAATTTTATATTTTCTTTAGAAGCTTAAAGGTATTTTTATTAAAAGTTTTTAAAATCTTGTCTTAACGCAAAATGCAATAAAATCAAGTTTTATATTTTTAATATTTATAATTATTTACATATTTTAAAACCCTTAAAATCTATATAAATCAATTTTTTATAGAATTTTATATTATTTTCGAAA
>WNWK01052276.1:0-12230 GCA_009830355.1 Cherax destructor | reverse complement strand
GAGATGTTAATGACAGCAGTATTCTAGCCAGAGAGAACAAGGATTTGGATCATAATTGGTGCACGTACAAGGTGGTCAGACGTGGTGCGCTGCACGCAAAGGCGCTGTTTGACAAGGTTGTGCGTTGCTTGTACAAGGTGGGCTCCCGTACGGTGCACTGGACGAACAAAGTAAGGGTATGTGCAGTACATGGTAGGCTGCAAGATAGATAAAATCCAATACATGTTCAAGGTAGTAATGGGGTTGATATCCAAGAGTCTCACCAACCCTGCTTGTACATGACACTCCACAAACACTGAACAGCCAAGCAATGGACTTATAGGGGCCCCAAGAACACGGCGAAGTGCAGTTAAAAAATAAGCACCTAGTAGGCAATAAGGGAGGAGGAGGAGGGAGGAGGAGGAGGAGGAGGAGGAGGGAGGAGGAGGAGGAGGAGGGGGAGAGGAAAAGGAGGAGGAGGAGGAGGAGAGAGAGGAAGGAGGAGGAGGGAGGAGGAGAGGAGGAGGAGGAGAGGAGTGATGATGATGATGATGGATGATGAATGATGTTTGCTGCTGTGCCGTGGTTGCTGCCGGGGCCCTTGCGCTGTTGCCCTGCTGCGGGCTGTTGCTGTTGTTGGGGTTGTTGCTGCTGTTGCTGCTTGTTGTTGCGGGTTGCTGGTTGTTGCTGTTGCTGTTGTTGCTGTTGCTGGGTTGCTGTTGTTGCTGTTGTTGTGCTGTTGTTGTTGCGGGTTGTGTTGTTGTTGTTGTTGTGTTGCTGTGTTGTTGTTGCTGTTGCTGTGCGTTGCTGTTGTTGTTGTTGTTGTTGTTGTTGTTGTTGTGTGCTGTTGTTGTTGCTGTTGTCTGTTTTGCTGTGCTGTTGCTGTTGTTGTTGCTGTGCTGGCTGCTGCTGTGTCCCGGTTGCTGTGTTGTTGCTGTTGGGTTGTGCGGTTGCGGTTGCTGCTGTTGCTGTTGTTGTTGTTGTTGCTGCTGTGTTGCTGCTTTGCTGCTGGCTGCTGGGCTGTTGCTGCTGTGCTGTTGCTGTTGTGTGCTGCTGTTGCTGTTGTTGTTGTGCTGTGTTGTTGTTGCTGCTGTTGTTGTTGTTGGTTGCTGTTGTTGTTGCGTGTGCTGGGTGTTGCGTTGTTGCTGCTGTTGCTGTTGTTGCTGTTGCTGTTGCTTGTTGTTGGTGTGTTGCTGCTGCTGTTGCTGGTTGTTGTTGTTGTTGCTGTTGTTGCTGTTGCTGTGTTGCTGCGCTGGTTGCTGTTGTTGTTGTTGCTGCTGTTGTTGTTGTTGTGTTGTTGTTGTTGCTGCGCTGTGCCTGCTGCTGTTGCTGTGGGCTGTGCTGCTGCTGTGTTGTTGTTGTTGTTGCTGCTGTTGCTGTTGTTGTTGTTGCTGCTGGTTGTTGCCGTTGCTGCTGTTGGTTGCTGCTTGCTGCTGTTGTTGGTTGTTGCTGCTGTTTGTTGTTGTTGTTGCGCGGCGTTGCCCGTTGCTGTGTTGCTGTGCCGTTGCTGTTGCTGGGTTGCTTTGCTTGTTGTTGCTGTTGCTGTTCTGTTGCTGTTGCTTGTTGCTGTTGTTGTTTTGTTGTTGTTGTTGGCTGTGTTGTTGTTGCTGTTGCTGTTGCTGGTTGCTGTTGTTGGTTGCTGTTGTTGTTGTTGCGTTGCTCCCTTGTTGTTGTGTGCTGCTGTTTTTGGGTTGTTGCTGCTGTTGCTGCCGTTGTTGTTGGTTGCTGTTGTTGCTGTGCTGCTTGCTGCCGCTGTTGCTGTTGTTGTGCTGCTGGGCTTTGCTGTGTGTTGTGCGTTGCTGTTGCTTGTTGTTGTTGTTGCTGTTGTGTTGTTGTTGCTCCATTGCTGTTGTGCTGTTGTTGCTGTTGTTGTTGTTGCTGGTGTTGCTGCTGTTGTTGGTTGTTGTTGTTGCTTGCTGCTGGTTGGCTGTTGTTGCTGCTGTTGTTGTTGGTTGCTGCTGTTGCTGCGTTGCTGTTGCTGTTGTGTGTGCTGCTGTTGTTGTTGTTGCTGTTGCTGCTGCTGCTGCGGGGCTTTTGGGCCGTTGTTGCTGCTGTTGCTGTTGCTGCGTTGCGGTTGCTGTTGTTGTTGCTGCTGCTGCTTGCCGTTGCTGCTTTTGCCGCTTGCTGTGTTGCTGCTGGTTGCTGCTGCTGTTGTTGTTGTTGGCTGGGCTGCTGGCTGTTGTGTTGTTGTTGTGTTGCTGGGTTGCTGCTGTTGCTGCTGGTGTTGCTGTTGCTGCTGCTGTTGTTGTTGTTGTTGTTGTGGTTGGTTGCTGTTGTTTGTTGTTGGTTGCTGTGCTGTTGTTGTGTGTTGCTGTTGTTGTTGTTGCGGGCGGGTTGTGTTGTTGTTGTTGTTGTGTTGTTGTTGGCTGGTTTGTTGTTGTTTTGTTGCTGTTGTGTTTTGCTGTTTTGCTGCGCTGTCGCTGTTGTTGTTGGTTGTGTTGTTGTTGCTGTTGCTGTTGTTGTTGCGTTGCTGTTGCTGCTGTTGTTGCTGGTTTGCTGTTGTTGTTGTTGCTGGCTGGTTGCTGTTGTGTTGTTGTTTTGCGCGTTGTTGTTGTTGCTGTTGCTGTTGCTGCTGCTGTTGTTGCTGCTGTTGTTGTTGTTGTTGTTGGTTGCTGCTGGTTGGCCTGTTGTTGTTGTTGTGCTGCTTGCTGTTGCTGTGCTGCTGGCTGTTGCTGCTGTTGGTTGCTGTTGCTGCTGCTGCTGCTGTTGTCCTGTTGTTGGCTGTTGTTGCTGTTGTTGCTGCGTTGCTGCTGTTGCTATGATGATGAGGAGGAGGAGGATGATGATAAGTGAAACAAACTCACAACAATGCATGATAGGGGCCTATATATCCAATGTACGCCATGGGGTCCAATACGCAACGCGTAAATCGGTCACAAATATGCGTATACGAGTAGCTTCACTATTGCGAAACGTATAGGGGCTTCACAAACATGCATGCACAAAGGGTTTATCTAATGCAAAAGTACAAACAGCTTAACAAATAGTGTACCTATAAGAGGCTACAGATGCAACACGTACAAGGAGGTTCACAAACGCTGCACATGGAATGATTTCATTAACATTGCACGTACAAGAAATTTCATGTACAAGAGTGACTCTCTACAAATACAGCACGTACAAGTTGCTGCACAAAGACTGCACGGACAAAAGGCTTCATAAACATTGCAAGTACAAAGGGCTTGGCGAATGTCATTATCGTAATTCCATTATCTGTACCCTTTGATTATTTTTACGTAACGAATGTAATTTTTGTGGATGATGAGTCGTAATTTGAATTGAATTTCACAGCCAGAGCAGGTGAAAATTTTGGGCTAAGCTGCTTTGAGCAGCGAGTATCCCGTCTTACTCTGCTCATACCAAAGTTCCGTGTTTACCTAGTTTTTCGCCCTACGCAGAATTTTCTACCCTCATTTTTACAGTGATATATTGATATTTGAATTTTATGCAGCGGAGGAACAGAAGCTCCTTGGAACAAGTGTTACGTATACTGCAGCGTTTACGCTCACCTCTGTCCAAAGAATGGAGAAGCAAAAAGCAAAGGGGGTGAAATACTCCAGATGATAATTCCACAAACAAAGCACATTCTGTCTTTCGTGATGTGCTAAATGAGTAATGGAGGAGAGAGACTTTCTCATTTTTTGTGATAAAGTTAAACTGGTGATATAAATGTTAAAATAATAACAAATGATTAAGTATAGCTAGGGAGTACTAGGTTGGTAGGCGGCAGCCACCAGGAGGTACTACCGTCCTGTGGAACTAGGTTGATGGACAGCAACCACTCACAAGGTACTACCGTCCTGTCAAGCGAGTGTAAAACGGAAGTCTAATTGTTTTACATGATGGTAGGATTGCTGGAGTCTTTTTTTCTGTCTCAGACAGGGCCGCTGGGGAGTTGACCCCCGAAACCCTCTCCAGGTATACTCCAGGTAAGATTTCAGGTACATCTTGATTCTTCTACTTCCACACTACACAGGCATGCATCTACAAGCATATATATACACACACCCCTCTGGGGTTTCTTTCTAGTTCTTGTTCTTGTTTTGTTCCTCTTATCTCCATTGGAAAGTGGAACAGAATTCTTCCTCCGTAAGCCATGCGTGTCGTAAGAGGCGACTAAAATGCCGGGAGCGAGGGACTAGTAACCCCTTTTCCTGTATACATTACTAGTTAAAAAATAGAGAAACTTTCGTTTTTCTTTTTGGGCCACTCTGCTTCGGTGGGATGCGGCTGGTTTGTTGAAAGAAGAAAGATTAAGTATAGATAATGAAAAAATGGATATGGAATTAGCGGGAGGGAATATGGAGGAAATAAATGTATTTAGGTATTTGGGAGCGTACACGGTCTGGAGTTTTGAGACTCTCTGATCGCGGGTTCTAACCCCACCCGTGGTATGGTTTGTTTACACGTCGGTAGATGGTCCAATAAAAGACTAGGTGAATCATGGAATAAACAAGAGGGAGAAAAGTAGTGTGTTGACGCATCTGTTGAAAGAAGAATGGTTACCTCTGAAGACAAAAAAGGGAATGTACCAAAGCATAGTTGTACCAACAATTTTATGTGGATGTGAGGCATGGGTTTTAAACGTTGCAGCAATGAGGAGACTGGAGGTAGCAGAAATGTTATGTCCGAGGTAATGTGTGTAGAGCATATAAATTAGAAGGCGATGTTAGGTTACCTGAGGTATTCAAAGGGCTGAAGAGGGGGTTGTTGAGGTGGTTTGGTCACTTAGAGGTACCAGCAGGGATCACAATCACATCACGTCCGGCTTGAACTCCTTCCAGGCGACAACCGTCCAGCAGTTATCCCAGTCCCCAAACCACTATCGCCAAAATATATATCCATATATAGGTTTTGAATATTTATTTAATATCTTGCTATACAGTACCTCAACCCCCCACACAAATATATTTACTCATACATATAAAACTGTTTGTGTGGGAACACACACACATACACACACATACACACACATACACACACACACAAACACACACATACACACACACACACACACTGCTGATCAAAAACCGATGGGATTTTGACGAGCTGGAGAGAGGAGACAGAGGAGAAGCTGGGGATTACATAGTAGGGATGCTACAGTCTGGAGGTCCCAAGGTGGTAATTGCAGTGATGTATAACCCACCACAGAACAGCAGGAGGCCAAGGCAAGAGTATGATGAGAGTAACAGAGCGATGATTGACACACTGGCAGAAGTGGCCAGAAGGGCTCGTGCGAGCAGGGCGAAGCTACTGATCATGGGTGACTTCAACCATAAGGAAATTGATTGGGAGAACTTAGAGCCACATGGGGGCCAAGAAACGTGGAGGGCTAAGATGCTGGAGGTGGTACTGGAAAATCTCATGTACCAACACGTAAGGGACACTACCAGAGAGAGAGGAAATGACGAACCAGCGAGACTGGACCTAGTATTCACCCTGAGTAGTGCAGATATTGAGGACATCACACATGAAAGTCCCCTTGGGGCCAGTGATCATATGGTTCTAAGTTTCGAATACATAGTAGAGTTACAAGTGGAGGGGAAGCAGGAAGGGCTGCACAAATGAAGCCAAACTACAAGAAAGGTGACTATGTGGGCATGAGGAACTTCCTGCACGGAGTTCAGTGGGACAGAGAGATTATAGGAAAGTCAGTAGACGAGATGATGGAATATATGACAACAATTTGCAAGGAAGCTGAGGAGAGGTTTATACCCAAGGGTAACAGGAGAAACGAAAAAGACAGGATGAGCCCATGGTTCACCCAAATATGCAGGGAAGCCAAAACCAAGTGTGCAAGGGAATGGAAGAGGTACAGAAGGCAAAGAACCCCGGAGAATAAGGAGAGCAGTCGTAGAGCCAGAAAGGAATATGCACAGATCAGAAGGGAGGCCCAAAGACAGTACGAGAATGACATAGCAGCGAAAGCCAAATCTGACCCAAAGCTGCTGTACAGCCACATCAGGAGGAGAACAACAGTCAAGGACCAGGTGATCAGGCTGAGGAAGGTAGGAAGGGAGGTCACAAGAAATGACCACGAAGTGTGTGAGGAGCTCAACATGAGATTCAAAGAGGTGTTCACAGAGGAGATAGAAGGGCCTCCAGAAAGGAGGAGAGGTAGGGTACACCATCAAGTGCTGGACACAATACACACAAATGAGGAGGAAGTGAAGAGGCTACTGAGCGAGCTAGATACCTCAAAGGCGATGGGGCCAGATAACATCTCTCCATGGGTCCTGAGAGAGGGAGCAGAGGAGCTATGTGTACCCCTAACAACGATCTTCAACACATCTATCGAAACAGGGCAACTACCTGAGGTTTGGAAGACAGCAAATGTAGTTCCAATTTTTAAAAAAGGAGACAGGAACGCAGCACTAAACTACAGACCAGTGTCATTGACATGTTTAGTATGCAAGGTCATGGAGAAGATAGTCAGGAGAAGAGTGGTTGAGCACCTAGAAAGGAATGAGCTTATCAACAACGGCCAACATGGTTTCAGGGACGGGAAATCCTGTGTCACAAACCTACTGGAGTTCTACGACAGGATGACAGCAATAAGGCAAGAGAGAGAGGGGTGGGTAGATTGCATATTCTTGGATTGTAAGAAGGCGTTTGACACAGTTCCACACAAGAGATTAGTGCAGAAGCTGGAGGACCAGGCAGGGGTAAAAGGGAAGGCACTACATTGGATCAAGGAATACCTGTCAGGAAGACAGCAGCGAGTCATGGTACGTGGCGAGGTGTCAGAGTGGGCGCCAGTGACGAGCGGGGTTCCACAGGGGTCAGTCCTGGGACCAGTGCTGTTTCTGGTATTTGTGAACGACATGACGGAAGGAATAGACTCCGAAGTGTCCCTGTTTGCAGATGATGTGAAGTTGATGAGAAAAATTCAATCGGACGAGGACCAGGCAGAACTACAAAGGGATCTGGACAGGCTGCAAGCCTGGTCCAGAAACTGGCTCCTGGAGTTCAACCCCACCAAGTGCAAAGTCATGAAGATTGGGGAAGGGCAAAGAATACCGCAGACGGAGTACAGCCTAGGGGGCCAGAGACTGCAAACCTCAATCAAGGGAAAAAAGATCTTGGGGTGAGTATAACACCAGGAACATCTCCTGAGGCGCACATCAACCAAATAACTGCTGCAGCATATGGACGCCTAGCAAACCTAAGAACAGCATTCCGACATCTTAATAAAGAATCGTTCAGGACCCTGTACACTGTGTACGTTAGGCCCATATTGGAGTATGCAGCACCAGTTTGGAACCCACACCTAGACAAGCATGTGAAGAAGCTCGAGAAAGTGCAAAGGTTTGCAACAAGACTAGTCCCGGAGCTAAGGGTATGTCCAACGAGGGAGGTTAAGGGAAATCGACCTGACGACACTGGAGGACAGGAGAGATAGGGGGGACATGATAACAACATATAAGATACTGAGAGGAATTGACAAAGTGGACAGAGACAGAATGTTCCAGAGATGGGACACAACAACAAGGGGACACAGATGGAAGTTGAAGACTCAGATGAATCACAGAGATG
Organism: Cherax destructor; assembly: GCA_009830355.1. Classification (NCBI taxonomy): domain Eukaryota; kingdom Metazoa; phylum Arthropoda; class Malacostraca; order Decapoda; family Parastacidae; genus Cherax; species Cherax destructor. Next base: position 4,715 of record WNWK01052276.1, on the reverse strand, counting down.
TTAGGAAGTATTTCTTCAGTCACAGAGTTGTCGGGAAATGGAATAGTTTAGGAAGTGATGTAGTGGAGGCAGGTTCCATACATAGCTTTAAGCAGAGGTATGATAAAGCTCATGGCGCAGAGAGAGTGACCCAGTAGCGGCCAGTGAAGAGGCGGGGCCAGGAGCTTTGACTCGACCCCTGCAACCACAACTAGGTGAGTACACACCCATACTAAAGACAAGCTTTCCTTGATGACGAAAATACAATATTCAACTTTGAAATTCCTTCGAATAAATCCCGTGAATGCCTAGCAGTTACTATTGATTCTTTCATGATGCAGGCTTCCGCTGGCACAGGTGCATTCCATCGCTTCCAGTAGCACTTTTAGGTAGCGGCCCAGCCTCAGTAACTTCTGTAAACATTAAAAAACTTGGATGTTGTTTTCTCGAGCCTCTACTGCCATACGCCTCCCTGGAAGCCAGCTTTAGGAAGGAAATCTACAGTAATGATATTATGGAAAAGATTTCAATGTCATTTATTATTCACGAGTCAGACATGACTTGAGCAGATGTGAGTGCACCATCCCTTTGCAAGGAGACGTGAATACTTTGCGCTAGTGAGAGGAAACATGTGAATATGTCTTGAAGCTAAGTGTGATTTATATATATATATATATATATATATATATATATATATATATATATATATATATATATATATATATATATATATATATATATATATATATTGTGTCCTATATTACATCTGTGTATATTCTTATATTAAAATCAATAATTTTAGTGCTATAACCTCTATACATACTAAAGTTAAAAGAAAACTGTTTCTTTTGACCGCTGGGGAAACACTTGAAAAGAAAAAATAATAATATTATATATATATATATATATATATATATATATATATATATATATATATATATATATACACACACACATTGGTGTGTGTAAATCAGTCGCAGACAAGGATTTCAACAATGCAAAATAAGCCGCTGGGGGATATAAAACACTAACTTCAGGCCTTTCGCACTTGCGTGCTTCACCAGGAGTTATGCAATGTTGGAAGAGTTGTAACAGGCAAGTTAAGGGGGAAATTCTCTCAGCGGTAGGAATGTGTGTCTGGCTCATGTCCAGTCCTGTGAAAAAGAAAGAGTCAGGACCAGACACTCACACCCTGCTGCAGCATCGTCCCCAAGTGGGGTGTTGGAGGATAACCTCCAAGGTTTACAGAATAGAGAAGACAATATGAAAAGTTGATAGACTGCCCAGTAGCCACATCAGATTAATACCAACTGGTCTAGTGCCATTATTAGACACCCTGCTTCACTATAGACACCCTGCTTCACTATAGACACCCTGCTTCACTATAGACACCCTGCTTCACTATAGACGCCCTGCTTCACTATAGACGCCCTGCTTCACTATAGACACCCTGCTTCACTATAGACACCCTGCTTCACTATAGACACCCTGCTTCACTATAGACACCCTGCTTCACTATAGACACCCTGCTTCACTATAGACACCCTGCTTCACTATAGACACCCTGCTTCACTATAGACACCCTGCTTTACTATAGGCACCCTGCTTCACTATAGACACCCTGCTTCACTATAGACACCCTGCTTCACTATAGACACCCTGCTTCACTATAGGCACCCTGCTTCACTATAGACACCCTGATTCACTATAGACACTGTGCTTCACTATAGACACCCTGCTTCACTATAGACACCCTGCTTCACTATAGACACCCTGCTTCACTATAGACACCCTGCTTCACTATAGACACCCTGCTTCACTATAGACACCCTGCTTCACTATAGACACCCTGCTTCACTATAGACACCCTGCTTCACTATAGACACCCTGCTTCACTATAGACACCCTGCTTCACTATAGACAATAAGACAGTGGAAAATACATCAAGTAATCAACACAAAATTCTACCGTTTTTTCTCATGAATTAAAGAATCGCCGTTTCAGATGGAAACTTTTTTTTGGGTGGAGTTGAGAGGAAGATCTCATGAACCAAGATAAGTTGAAGGAGAGCTTCAGCAAGTCATGTTAAGATAAAACTCTTTCTGAACGGTACTTTGTTTTAATAAACCTTTGCTCTGCTTTAAGTGTCTTTTATATTACCATATTTGTCAGCATTCTGCTTTCCAGGCAATAATCTCTTAATAACCCTGTGACAAACAGTCAAGTATTTCCACATCGTCGACATGATGTGGAATATTATCCCTCTGCTACGTCGCTTAGTTCCTGATCTCTATTTTCAGGCTTTGTTGCTTTTAATACACGTAACTTAAACAGTATGTTGAGTAAAACAACACGAGTCCCGTGGTACAATTCCTTTAACATGGTTGTCGCAGGTGTACGTGCTGAAGGCACGTCTGGCGGGGTCGGCAGTTCCCGGCCGCATATGTCCTACCTCTTTGTTACCGAAGTTTGTAACTTCACTTTTAAAGTTCCTGCCTTTCTTCAGAATCACTTACGATCTCTCGCGAATTTAGGCTTCCTCTGCTAAAAATATCATAGTTTTGCTATCATATAATAAGCTTAGATGTATCTCGGTCGCTGAGCACTCCGAGAAAAGTGTCCCCGTAATGCATAACCCCAGCCCCTTGTACCTCGATGCGAACGATAGGAATAATACATAGTGCAGCAACAGATTCTAGTGCAGTTAAATTCTAGTGTTAAAGATTCTAATACAGCTGAATACTAGTTTTAAAGAATCAAAATCATTCACAAGTTATCACATGGAAAGTATTATCCCAACTGCTTCAATAAAAATTGCAAATTAGGACCTAAGCAGTCCATAACTATTTCAAAGCCAATCTGAAAAGTTTTTCTCTAGTTCTCAGAAATCAATATCCCAGAGTACACCAACATTTGAACTTTGAACCCGCTCAAAAAATTGCATTACCAAGCTGTCAGCTTCCAAGTTTTGAGGGTAATCGAATGAGACAGTCACAAATTATCACATGAAAACCCTCATTTCTATTTTACTAATTTCTTCATGAAAAATGGCAGATTGGTACCTTCACAAGCCAAAATCAATCGAAACTTTTCTCTAGCTAAGATTCACCAGAGTTTTAGGATTCAAGCAGATAAGAAGAAACATTCTCTACATATTTCACGAAAACCATTCTAATAAAATTGTCAAAATTACATAACCCAAAATCAAGAAGTTTCGTTTGCGAAAAGCACATAAGCATTTTAAGCTAGAAACCGACAAGAAGATTTATTCTCCAGTCATTGCAGAGGCTTGTTTAATTTTAAGTTTATCTTTGTTAGTAAATTTAAGAAATTTACACCTATAGAGTCTAAACCCAAAAAAAGTTTATTCATTTCATACGATGGATCAGCCATTACAGACTGATGCAGAACAGAGATGGCAAACTCAAGTTACTGAATGGAAAATAATGCTATATCATTTAAAAATTAATATCGAGAAAATGACAACTACACATTCCAATAAAAATACCATGGAAATTTTTTAATTTTCCTAAATTCAGCATGTGTAAATATAAATAATATAATAATTGTGTAATAAAATGTGATGCTGATTTGACCCTTCAAGAAATTTTGTGTGAGGGAGTGTGTGCAGTGGCCGCGGAGTGATACAGGGGAAGGGACGCCATAATGAATTTGTGTGTGAGCACTGGTTGTGGTGAAATCGTCTAGTAATCCAGCGTCATCGAGGTCATAATTGAATGGATCAGCCTCAAGCTATAAATGATAAGTACTGGTACGTCCCCTGTTGAAGAATAATGACAGAAAATTTGTAGGGCCTCCAGAATTAGGTGGTGATAGTGGAAATAATGATTCGTAGCCATGCAACACATCCAGTATGTACGCCATTAGTCCTTTCATTTAGATTTCTCGCTGGCCAGTAGGATTCTATTTTTCAGATAGGCATTGTGGGGTGATCCATATACAATATAAATGGTAAGTGGTAATATAAATTTCTTGATTATCTAACTTTTGGTACATATTTACCTAGTGTTAATTAGAAAATTCCTGTCCTATCTGTGTGTATTAGTGTTCCCATTGTTGTGTCAGTATCATATATACACTTGTGTAGTGTATCTTTCCTTTTATACAGCTGGTCCCTTTGCGTGTGACGTCACGGTACCCGCTGACGTCAGAGGCTCAGCGCATGTGCACAGCCTCTCATAGGCACTCTCCCTCACGAACGTTAGACATACAGGCGAGACAGACGGTGTGCTGGACTCTCCTTCACTTACTGTAAATATACCGTAACCATCCAACAAGGAGTATCTTTGACCTCCTATATATCTCTCCCAAGACCCACGCGACAAGTGGTGAGCAGCGGTGTGCCGTAATTTTTATCGATTACGATGTTATAGAGAGATAGACTTCAAGCAAGCAAACAGCCTCCAGACCGACCACGTTACCAGCTCCTACATCAAAGAAGTCTACATATCTACAGTATCTCCTGGTCAGCTAAGTGCCTTACTTGTTAATTTTGCTAAAACCTACGAGGGTTGACCCGGTTTTGCAAATTCTGTACGAGTAAGCCAGTGAGGGAGAGTCCCATTCAAGCCAGTAAAGCCACCACCAGTTACGTCAGCCTAGGCTTAAGCCAGCTTCTACCTTGCTGTGCTAGTTTGTCACAAGATTCCAAGCCAGTCAATCTGTGTGAAAATATTCTACTAAGCCAGCAAGCCACTCTGCTGTCTGAGAAGTAA
>WNWK01052275.1:0-12230 GCA_009830355.1 Cherax destructor | reverse complement strand
CATCTGGGAGCAATTGATGGTAGAGCTCTCTTGTGGTGGCTCCACACAACTTGGTTTTCTCAAGAAGGCAGATCAGTATCGTCGACGTGTCAATACTGTGTGTACTGAGATCCTGAAGGGGCGATCTATGCCAGCAACACTGAAGTCCTGTTACCTCTTATCGTTCGAGACACCTACGGCGTACCTACTTTGGATATTTATGGAATTTCCCTGAACGGAGCAGGTCGGATCTTTGTGAAATTCAACACTGGCACAGCTTATGACGCCATTGTTCCTAAATACCAAGAAGAGCGTCTGGTTGTCAACTCTAGCCTAGAGGTATATTTAAAGGACGTGTCAGCGTATTACACCTGGTTGAAAAGTAAGAATGTCCCGTTTGAAGCACGGGATTTCAATATCAGAGAAGTTTTCCAGCAGTATGGAATGATCCACACAATTACGGAGGGACGATAGAGTATTGGAGAGTATGTAGGTGTGCCAGAGGGTAACTACTCTGTAAAAATCTCTCTGCGATGGCAGATCTTGTATTATGTTCAGATGGACGTTTTACGGACCCAAGTTTTCGTGACATACCCAGGCCAAGTGAGGACCTGTAGGCTTTGTAGAGTTGCAGGGCATGTCGCTGCCGCTTGTGACCACCGACGGGCCTATCAGCAGGTTGGACAGGGTGGTGAACAACGGCATGGAGAGGAAGGAGATGTCATCAAGGAGGTGCACGACATGGAACCAGTGACTAGCAGGAGGTGGAGCAAGGTGGTGGAGGGGACAGAGAGAGAGGAAGTGTTTTTGTAGACAACTCCACTGGAAACTTTGCTGTGTCTCAGACCGGAGCTGGAAAGACAGGAGCCACTGGTTTTGGTGGACAGTCTTGTGACACCCACTTTAGAGGATTTGTGTAGAATGTTAGATAGTCCGGCAATGGAAGATCAGATGTGTGATGGAGTGGTGAAGGTGGTTGACGATATTAACAAGGAGAGCATGAGTGTAGACGAATGTTGTCATGTAGGTGGTGGAATGTGTGTATGGTACAGGTGGAGGTTCACCGTGTGCAGAACGATGGCGATATGGAAGTGGTAGGTGAGTCAAGGAAATGGTCCAGTGGGATGTCTGAGGATGAGGTACTGACCCCTGGCACAGGTCGAGCAAGAAACCTTCAGTAGACTTAAGTTCTCATGATAGGGGAAAGGTGAAGGGTAGAATTGGGGGAAAGGGTGTGAAAAGCGTTTTTGGGAAATTGCCTAAGGACGATAAGGAAGCTTTCTGTTTGACGAAGTCTAAAGTTAAACCATCACTGCAGTTTTTAGGTGTATGAACAATAACAAAAACCTAAAGTGGTAAGATTGCCCCAAACACTTACACTTGCAAATAAAATAGATACAATACAAATAGACAGATCACCACTTCAGGGAAGCTATTAGTAGAATATACAGTAAAACAACCAACAAAATCAGTCATGAAACCCTGTGTAGTATGCAACCAAACAAACAAACGTTCCACTGGATGGATTACATGCAACTTCTGTGGTAAATGCTGCCACGCCCCTTGTGTAGGCATTCAAGACTCTACTACACGAAATATCAAACAAGGGAAGTGTTCTTGGGTATGCCCAAATGAGACCGAATTGTGGAATAAAATCACATTGGTATTAAAAGATGACACCATCAAATCGGACTTCATAAAAAACATGACAGCATTATATAACAGTTGGGAAAGTAAAAAATCTGGGCCAGATGGTGCTACTGCCCCTGGTACAGATGTTGCAATGGTAGTCAGAAACTGTACGAATGGAGAAATAAATGATGGTGACCTGAAGAGGGACAGGAGCTCTAGTGACGTAAATGATGGGGAAACAGGTGTAGACAAGGACACACAAAAACTAGTGCTACAAACTAGCAATACCCCGGTAGATAGTAAACAGGGGGATGCCCTGCGAAATACTGAAGATAAATTACCAAAAACGGATGAAGGCTTCATTGTTAGCACCAGGGTTGAAGATAGACACGAGACAGGAACACAAGCACCAATAGGGAATACAATAGGGAACACAGTCACAAAAAAAAACAGAGCAAATGGAAACTAGGCCTATGTGAATATTATGCCCTTTGTATCTGCAGGCATGGAAAATCTGGGAAATCAGATGGGACATGCAATTATGATCACCCCATAAAATGCCGTGCCCATATGAAAACAGGAAAATGCAACCTCCAGTCCTATAAGTTTTTCCACCCTGAAATGTCCCACTCATCAATTCAGGAAAGACAGTGCTATCACTTATATTGCCAGGCATACCACCTAAAGGGTGTGAAAGAACATGCCATGGCAAAACCTGGGTAGCCACAGCCACAACGGAGAGAGAGGTTTCTTAGTGGTAGGAAGGAAAAAAAATGGCAAGAAATGACAGAAATTGTACACCAACTTCAATCACTTCTGGAGTGGAATCACAGTCAATGGCCTCCACTCCAATACAAGAGATATTAGTGCCAGGAAAAAAGACCCCCCCCCATACCACCAATCCAACAACATTCATCTTTGCAAATATTCAGGGTCTAAAGCCAGCAACAAACAACAAAATACCTTACATCTGTAGACTCCTTACAGAGTCAAATGCTATGTTTGCGGCTTTCACAGAGACCCACATAAGGGATCATTTGGGCAATGAAATATGGATCCATGGCTACAACCTATACAGCTGTAACAAAATGAACAGGCAAAAAGTTTGTTGGCCTGTATATCACAGAGTCACATATATATGTTCAGAACTACTAAATGCCTCAAATGATGTAGTTGAAGTATTAGCAATAAAGATTGAGAATCAAAACCTGGTCATCGTGGTTATATACAAGCCTCCGGATGCAACGTCCCAACAATTCCACTGACCACTGTCTGGAAAATCTTCAAGCTCCTGCCCCCAACATCTTGCCCCTGGGGGATTTCAACCTAAGGCACCTAAAATGGAGGAGCATTGCAAACAATGTGGTAGCAGAGATAACACCAGGAGGCAGCTCAGATGAAAACTCGCACACACATGATCTTTTAAATCTCTGCACCAAATTCACCTTAAACCAGCAAATAGTAGAGCCTACAAGATTAGAGAATACGCTGGCCCTCATCTTCACCAACAATGATGATCTGATACGGAATGTCATCATATCAAAAACAATATACTCAGATCACAACATAATAGAGGTCCAGACATGCATGCGGGTACCCCAAGATCAACAAAATGTGATCAGCCGCGAGGGAGCCATCTCCAAATTCAACTTCAATAACAAAAACATAAGATGGGACCAAGTAAACCAAGTCCTAAATGATATACAATGGGAAGATAGCCTAAGCATCACGGATCTTAACCTATGTCTAGAACAAATTAACTCTGTGGCACTTGAGGTTTGCTCAAGGCAAATTCCCTTAAGAAAAAGGAGGAAAAGATGCAAACTGGAAAGAGAGAGGCGCTCCCTATACAGGCAAAGGCAAAGAATAACGGAGCGGCTACAAGAGGTCAATATATCTGAAATACAAAGGGAGACACTAGTCAGAGAAATAGCAAACATCGAATTAAAACTAAAGAAATCTTCCAGGAATCAAGAAACACCAACCAGTATTAGGCCCCTAATTAAACCGGATGGGTCCTACACAGATGACAGCAGGAAATGAGTGAGTTACTTAAGTCCCAGTATGACTCAGTTTTTAGGGAGCCGCTAACCAGACTGAAAATCGAAGACCTAAATGATTTTTTTTATGAGATTGCCACAGAACTTGACTGACGCATACCTATCTGACTTCGAAAAGGCAATAAATAACATGCCCATGCACTCCGCTCCAGGCCTAGACTCATGGAACTCCGTGTTCATCAAGAACTGCAAGAAGCCCCTATCAAGTGCTTTTAACATCCTATGGAGAGGGAGCATGGACAATGGGGTCGTCCCGCAGTTACTAAAAACAACAGACATAGCCCCACTCCACAAAGGGGGCAGTAAAAGTAAAGCAATAGCAAAGAAATACATACCAATAGCGCTAACGTCCCATATCATAAAAATCTTTGAAGGGTTCTAAGAAGCAAGATCGTCACTCATCTAGATACCCATCAATTACACAACCCAGGTCAGCACAGGTTTAGAGCAGGTCGCTCATGTCTGTCCCAACTACTGGACCACTACGATCAGGTTCTAGATGCTCTAGAAGATAAACAGAATGCAGATGTTATATACACAGACTTCGCAAAAGCCTTTGACAAGTGTGACCATGGTGTAATAGCATACAAAATGCGTGAAAAAGGAATAACAGGAAAAGTTGGTAGATGGATCTATAATTACCTAACAAGTAGAACACAAAGAGTAGTAGTCAACAGAGTAAGGTCTGAGGCAGCTAATGTGAAAAGCTCTGTTCCACAAGGCACAGTACTCGCTCCCATCCTGTTCCTCATCCTCATATCGGACATAGACAGGGATATAAGCCACAGTGCCGTGTCTTCCTTTGCAGATGACACCCGAATCTGTATGACAGTGTCCACCGTTGAAGACACTGCAAGACTCCAAGCAGACATAAACCAAATCTTTAAATGGGCTGCAGAAAACAATATGAAGTTCAATGATGAGAAATTTCAATTACTCAGATACGGAAAACGTGAGGAAATTAAAATCTCATCGGAGTACAAAACTAATTCCAACCACACAATAGAGCGAAAAACTAATGTCAAAGACCTGGGAGTGATCATGTCAGAGGATCTCACCTTCAATCGCATCTGCTAGAAAAATGACAGGATGGATAATGAGAACCTTCAAAACCAGGGATGCAAAACCCATATTGACACTTTACAAATCGCTTGTTCTATCTAGGCTGGAATATTGCTGCACACTAACTGCACCTTTCAAGGCAGGTGAAATTGCTGACCTTGAAAATGTGCAGAGAACCTTAACGGCACGCATAACTGCGATAAACCACCTCAATTACTGGGAACACTTAAAGTTTCTAAACCTGTACTCCCTAGAACGCAGGCGGGAGAGATACATTGTTATATATACGTGGAAAATTCTCGAGGGATTAGTACCAAACTTGCACACGAAAATCACTCCCTACGAAAGCAAAAGACTCGGCAGGCGATGTAACATCCCCCCAATGAAAAGCAGGGGTGCCACTAGCACATTGAGGGACAACACAATAAGTGTCAGGGGCCCAAGATTGTTCAACTGCCTCCCAGCTTACATAAGGGGGATTACCAACAAACCCCTGGCTGTCTTCAAGCAGGCACTGGACAGGCACCTAAAGTCGGTACCTGACCAGCCAGGCTGCGGTTCGTACGTTGGACTGCGTGCGGCCAGCAGTAATAGCCTGGTTTATCAGGCTCTGGTCCAACAGGAGGCCTTGCCAGAGACCGGGCTGCGGGGGCGTTGATCCTTGGAATTCTCTCCAGGTAAACTCCAGGTAAATGTATATGGCCTCAGATCGGAGGTTAAGAGATGGTGGCTGGAGGGGACGTTAAGACGTGTGAATGTAGATGTATGTGTACTGCAAGAACACAATTTCAGGTGTGGTAGTGAGTTACGTTTGCATGGTTACGATATGTATGCTATTAGTTCAGGGAATCTCAAGGGAGGGGTGGCCATAGGGCTTAGTGTGACCAGTCCTTTTAGGCTATGGTCCGGGGAGGAGGGGGGAGGGAAGGGTTGTATGGGTAGATAGCTGGTGGGGGGATATTCAGGTTTGTTTTGTGGGCGTATACATGCCCGCAGTGTCTAGTCGTAAGTGTAAGGTGGAGTTTGTTAAGGATGCTTTGATCTATGCCCTGCGTGGGTTACCTTTAGTAACAGTGGTAGCCGGCAATTGGAATTGTGTTATAAGAGAGAAAGATTTTGAACCTCGAGGGGCTGGTTGTGTTTTGCATGAGCTGAGAGAAGTTTTAGGGGCGGTTGGGATTGAGGATGTAGTCAGAGGAGGAGGGTGAGATGTGGATTTTACTTTTTTCAGAGGGATTATGTGGCGCGTCTCGATCGGATATATGTGTCACGACTGGTACAGGTGGGACAGGTTTAGATGTTGGTTTTTCAGATCATAGGGGGCCATGACTGTATATCCGAGTTATTGGAAAATGAATACTAGGCTCTTGGGAGGGTTGGGACACAGGGAGAAATTTGCCGAGTGGTGGGGGAGGATATGGGAAGAGGTGAGGCGTTTTCTTGATGTAGTGAGTGGGTGGAATCAGAGAGCGAAGAGGGCGATTAAGGATTTCTTTGTAAGAGAGGGTAGAGAGGATGCACAGCTACGTTATGGGAAGCAGAGGTATCTGGAGGCACAGCTGAAGGATTGTGCTAAGTACCGGGGATGGAACAAGCAGGGAGAAATGAGTTTTTTATGTGGGCAACTGAGGGAATTGCAAAATGAGAGTTTTCAGGCATTGCCGGTTAGGAGTGGAGTAGAAGAGGTCCTGTGGGGAGATAAACCGTCTGCATTCGTTTTACATAAGTTCCAGGATAGGCGCAGCAGGACTACATTGACATCCATCAAGATTGAGGAGGACTTGGGAAGATATGCACAGGGCCAGGTGTTGCGTACCACGGAAGGGATGAGTGGGTATGCTGAGCTTTGGTTTGGAAGGAAGTTAGGAAAGGGTGGCCGAGATAAGGAGGCAAGTGAGAGAATTTTAGGGAACATTCGAGAGGGTATTAGTAGAGTCGAGAGGGAGGGGTTGGAAGGTAGAATAATGGAGGAGGAGGTGCTTTTAGCGGTACAGGAGTTGCGTATGGGAAAAGTGCCTGGGATTGATGGTATACTGGGGAATTTTTACGTATATCACAGGGAGGTTTTGAGGGAGGTTTTGTTGGAAGTTTTGAATGCGATGAAAGTGGACAGGAGGATGGGATATGTGCAGAAGATGGGGGTCGTGGTCTTGGTACCTAAACGCACGGACGGTGAGACATTAAGAGATTATAGGGCGATTACTTTACTTTGCGCAGATTATAAGATCTTTGCGAAAGTTTTGGGCAATCGTATGAAGAGGGTCTTGGGTGGGTTGTTGGACGGGGGTCAATTAGGGATTCCAGGGAGATACATGTGGGTTGGGCATAGACGAATTCGAGAGTTTATGGAGGGGCATCAGGGTGGGAGCGAGGGCGTCATCAGTTTGGATTGGGAAACTGCTTTTGATAGAGTCGATCAGGAAATGTTATGGGAGATTTTACAGAGGCAGGGGTTTATGACCGAGGTGGTGGAGTGGGTTCGGACTTTGCATGTAGAAGCCCAGTTTAGAGTTCAAATTAATGATAGGTTAGGGGCAGTGGTAGATATGGGTAGAGGCCTAAGGCAGGGGTGTCCTTTATCACAGTTGCTTTTCGCGTGTTTGCAAGACCCCTTGTATAGTTTGGTCGGGGAGGGAGTCAGAGTGCAGGAAGTTTCTAGGTTGGCCCCCGGGAGCATGGGATATGTAGATGATACCACGATCCTGGTGGCAAGTGAGGAAGGTTTGGCTAGGGTTAACGACGTCATTGGGTTTTTGAGGAGGGCAACTGAGATGCGGGTGAATAGGCAAAAATCTAGGCTTTTGGAGGTAGGAACGTGGGTGGGGGGGACGTTTGGGACGAGATATGGGTGGCTTCAGGTAGATAGTTTAAAGATCTGTCAGTTGAATTTTTGTAGGGATGAACAGTTGGCGCGAAAAATTAATTCTGCAAGGGTTGTTGATGCAGCATTAGCGAGGATGGGAGGTTGGAGGCATGGGGAGGTCACACTTTTATAGAGGGCAGTGGTAGTGAACATGTTAATTTATAGTCGTTTGTGGTTTGTAGGGCTGTGTACCTCTTAGTTGAAGAGGACGTGATTAGATTACAGAAGAGGGTTCTTCGTTTCATTTGGATTTATGGTAGGCACTGGCTGGATAAAGGAATTGTTATGAGACGGGTCAGAGAAGGGGTGGGATTGATACGGTTGCAGAGGAGATTGTTAGCGATCTACGTCAAACAGAAATTTGTGGTTAGAGGAGGGAACCATGGTGCTCGAGTAGGGCAGGTGATGCATGAGGTTAGGAGATAGTGGAGAGGTAAAGATGAACAAAGAAATGTTGAGGGTTTTGTTGGTGGTCAGCAATCCGGAGAAGCTGAAGGTAAATAAATTAGAGAGGGTCAGGGATGGATGCCGTTGTGTGTGGTACTGCAGATTTTCCAATGTATGACTGGAAAGGGTATGAAAAGGGCTTAGGAAGGTGAAAGTGCCACCGAGGGTAAGGGAAACTGGTTTCGATTTTTACATGGGATTTTAGCGTTGAAAGCAGAATTGTTTCGAATGGGGTTGGTGAAGGATGGTTCATGCCCTCGCTATGGTTTGATGGACACAGCATATCATACTGTTTATTTTTGTCCTGAGCTAGAGAATGTGCGGTGTGGCTAGGGAGGGTAGTGGCAAGCGTGGGAGGGATGTCTCGTGTTTGCGAGCCCTAAGTTTGGATATCAGTGACGTACAGGATGATGTCCGTCGGGCTTTAGTGTATATAGTTTTAGATTTTCTACGTATGTCTTGGTCCATATGGGAGGAGGGTGGTCGAGTGAGGATACAGGCTCTGGCAGCACGTCTTCCAGGATGTGTCGTCAGAATCAGGAACTGTATGGGATTAGGTGGGGAAAGGGCTTTTCCAGTAGGATATAGGGAGATTTCAGTGGGAGTTTTGGGAGGTTTAACTTGATGACCACTGACAATGGGACTAGGTCTTAGGGTATGAACAATCAGAAGAAAAAAAAAGTTTTTAAATGTTTGTAGTGCAAGTGTAAGAGCGAGTATGGATGGGGAGGAATGACAGTGTATGGGTTCTGGGACACAAGTCTTTGTGGAATATAGACGTTGGACTTGGAGTGGGGGTGTAAGGGGAAGTGCGGAGGAGCTATACCTTGGACGATATAGGCATGAAGAAGGTTTTTCTTTGTGTTCATATAGATGTGTTTTGTACAAAAGTTTTCAGACCCTTTATAGGTTTAACGTTTTGTTAATAAGAGCCATGTGAGGCTTTTATCAAGGTGAGGAAGGTATCAAAAAAAAATAAAAAACATTTTAGGTAAACGTTTTCATTTTGGTGACTAAGAACTTTTTTTTTTTTTTTTTTTGGTTTAGCATAGGACATTAGTTCTCTTTTTTTCAAGTGGAGACATAGTTTTTATATGGGTGTTGTTATTTTTGTGTCATGTCTACGGGCTTGGCGGGCCTTTTATCTATGACACCTAGTTTTCTATTTTGTCTTATTGTACTGGGTAATGATAGGTTAAGCAAATCTCTTTGCATACTTAAATGGATGGAGATTTAGTGTGTTTGTTGATAGGGACTAGTAAGAATGATAGGGTTCCCTTTTTTGGAATATATAACCATTGTATTATTTTGTGTTCATCTGGTTGTATTTATGATAGCACTGTAAAATAATGCTCATAGTTGGGTGTTTATACCCTTTTTTAAATTTTTACACTAAAATTTTCCCCACAGGTAAAATTTGGGTTTTTTGTTTTTTATAATTTTCCCTTTTTAAACTGGGAGGTTAAATAGTATTTTGCAATCAGTACAGATGTAATGTAATGCACATGTTATAATTTTACGGTTTTGTGTTGATGTGTCTGGTATCAGGGGTTTTTTTATATACATAAAAAATTGTTTAACATAGCTCAATGGCACGTGAAGCAAGTTGTGGTTTTTTTGGGGTTTTTTTATACCAACGGGGCTTTCCTAATTTTGTGAAAAAGGTTTAGGTGGGGTTATTGTTAGGGGGAGTTCTTGTGTTCATGACAGTGTAGTAAAAAATATTAGTTTTCAAAACCCCGATGATCAAACATTTTTTAACCCCCCAACTTTGGGCATCTTCAATTAATGGGTTTCACTGGAACTTCCCAAAATTTTTACTATAACAATGTTTTCTGCTATCCCCCCTTCTGTAATGAAAAAATCCCCGGGCCCTTTCCCTCCTTTAAATTTTTACCCCTTGCAATTTTCACAATCCTACCTAAATTTAAAACGCCCACTTCATTACTAAAAATATTACCCCACAAATCTTAATTTTTCCACTATTAACCACCCATCCCCTTTGGGGCCCCAAACCCCCCCCACCCATCTACCACCTCCAATAATCAAAGATTTGGCCCTATTTACTCTCATTCCCTTTTCTCCCAAAACCTGTATTATATGTCCCACATTGCCCCGTCCCTCGTTGCCTACGAGCAAAAATATCGTCAATGTATCCCCCTATTCCCTTTCCCCCACCCCCCTTTCCCCCCCCTCTCCCCTGCCCCCCCACCCCCTTTTACTAGTCTGTAGAATGGTTTTTGGGGCCCCATTCAAATAGACTGTGCGACAGAGGGGATCCCTGCCTTAATTTTAAAAACCTTTTTTCCCCCTTTTTCCATCCTCCACACGTCCATTCACCTGCACTCAAAAACATGCCCCCTTAACTGTTTTTTAAACCCCCCCCCACCACTTCCTCCCCAAAACCCCCCCTGTCCCTAATTTCATAGAGCAACCCCCCCCTCCACACCCGCCTATGCCCTTCTCCAAACCCCCCCCCTAATACCCCACCACTCTATGCTGCTCTTTATATACTTTTTTTAAATTTTTTTTGGGGGCCCTGATCATGCTTCTCCCTGGTTCCCCCTGCCCTTCCTCAATCCTCCCCCCCAAACACTCTTTTTTTCTTATTTCCCAATACTTTTTAAAAAAATTTTAATCCGCATTCATCATTGCTAAAAGGGGCCCCCAATTACCCATAGTTACTCCCGTTCCCCCCCTTTTTTAAATAACACCACCACACCCCGCATTGATCGGGGTTTTTTAAACATCCCTCCTCCCCCTTTTTTTTTATTTAAGAGAACCAAACATTCCCCCAAAATTTCCCCAAAAAATCCTATAGAAACAAATATTTCCCCCCCCCTTTTCCCCGGAGCCTTTTCATTACTTAACTCATCCCCCCCCATCCCATCCCCCCTTTTTCAAAAGGGGCCTTCCATAATTTAAAAATTTTTTCCCCCCCCCAAATTTTTTCTCTTATTCCCCCCTAATCGGGGTTTTTGAATGCCCTTACCTTTTCCCTTTTTTTTCCCCAAAAACCCCTTGAACCATTTACCACATAGACACCATAGCCTCAGTCTCCTTAATCTTTCCCCCCCCAAAAAAATTCCCCAAAATTCCCCCCCTTCAGGGAATTTTTTGTCATACCATCCCCCCCTTTTCCCCCAAAAATTTTCTCAAAAAAAACCCCTTTAAGGCCTGTCTCCCCCAAACATTTTCCCCCTTTTTCCCCCCTTTTTTTGACAAGCATCCTTTTTCATTCTCCTCGCCCCTTTTTTTTAATCCCCTTTTTTCCTGCACTGGGTTTTTGGGGGGGTTCTTGCAACATCTGGGGAAAAGCCCCCCTTTTTTTACTTTTTTTTAACCCAAAAAGACCAACCGCCTCCCCCTCCCAGTCGGAAAAAAACCTTTTTTCCCTTTTGCCACTTTTTTTTCCCCCCACACTATGAATTTTTTCCCCCTGATCTTTTACCTTTTTTTTTACAACCCCTTTTAAAAAATTTTTTAAAAATTTTCCTGTTTGGGCCCTCCCACCAACAACTTCCATTTTTAAATTTTCCAGTACCCCCTTTTTCCATCTAACTGCCCTTTTTCCCAAAAAACCCCCCCTACTAGAAAAACCCCTGGTCCAAAAAAACCCCAAACTATCGTTTTCACCTTTTAAACTCCGATTTTTGACCCATATATCCATCCAAACCCGCTAAAACCCTTCCCCAAAAATAAACCCCCCCTCTCCCCCCACCTACCACAAACCTTTTAAAAAAACTATTTAATACATCTTTAAAAACCCCTTTTAAAAAAATCCCCCCCCCTTTCCCCACATCTTTTTTTTTTTAATGATGCAGTTTTCCCCCCCCACTATCATACACCTAAACCTTCCTAAAGGAACCAAATATTTTTTTTCCCCAAAAACCTTTTTCCTTCCCCAAACCCCCCCCAAACCCTTACAAAGCATACTCTTTCCCCCCCCCCCCTCCACCTTTTTTATATCCACCCCACCCTCCCCCTCTTTTAAAATTTAAAAAAGGGGGGGACACCCCTTTTTTAATACTTTCAACCCCACCCTTTTTCCCATAAAAACATTTCAATCCCCCTTTTTTAAAGAAAATCTCTTTTTCCAAAAAATAAATTATTTCCCCCCAAAAAAAAACCCTTCACACCACATAATGTCTCAATGTCAAATTTTTCCCCCCTTCCTTTTAACCTCT
>WNWK01052274.1:0-12230 GCA_009830355.1 Cherax destructor | reverse complement strand
CGGGAAATTTATAAAAAAAAAAGAAACGTAACTAAACTAGACCAGTGCCCTGACATGTATAGTATCCAATGTCATGGAAGATTATCGGAGAAAGTGTGGAGCACCTAAAAAAGGAGAAAACCGATGGCCAACACGGTTTTAGGGACGGGAAATCCTGTGTCACAAACCTACTGGAGTTCTATGACAGGGTGACAGCAGTAAGACAAGCGAGAGAGGGGTGGGTAGATTGCATATTCCTGGACTGTAAGAAGGTGTTTGACACAGTTCCACACAAGAGATTAGTGCAGAAGCTGGAGGACCAGGCAGGGATAACAGGGAAGGCACTACAATGGATCAGGGAATATCTGTCAGGAAGACAGCAGCGAGTCGTGGTACGTGGCGAGGTGTCAGAGTGGGCGCCGGTGACGAGTGGGGTTCCACAGGGGTCAGTCCAAGGACCGGTGCTGTTTCTGGTATTTGTGAACGACATGACGGAAGGAATAGACTCCGAAGTGTCCCTGTTTGCAGATGATGTGAAGTTGATGAGAAGAATTCAATCGGAAAAGGACCAGCCAGAACTACAAAGGGATCTGGACAGACTGCAAGCCTGCTCCAGCAATTGGCTCCAGGAGTTCAACCCCACCAAGTGCAAAGTCATGAAGATTGGGGAAGGGCAAAGAAGACCACAGACGGAGTACAGTCTAGGGGGCCAGAGACTACAAACCTCAATCAAGGAAAAAGATCTTGGGGTGAGTATAACACCAGGTACATCTCCTGAGGCGCACATCAGCCAAATAACTGCTGCAGCATACGGGCGCCTAGCAAACCTAAGAACAGCATTCCGACATCTTAATAAAGAATCGTTCAGGACCCTGTACACTGTGTACGTTAGGCCCATACTGGAGTATGTAGCACCAGTTTGGAACCCACACCTAGCCAAGCACGTAAAGAAGCTAGAGAAAGTGCAAAGGTTTGCAACAAGACTAGTCCCGGAGCAAAGGGGTATGTCCTACGAGGAGAGGTTAAGGGAAATTGACCTGACGACACTGGAGGACAGGAGAGATAGGGAGGACATGATAATGACATATAAGATACTGGGAGGAATTGACAAGGTGGACAGAGACAGAATGTTCCAGAGATGGGACACAGCAACAAGGGGACACAGTTGGAAGTTGAAGACTCAGATGAATTACAGGGATGTTAGGATGTATTTCTTCAGTCACAGAGTGGTCGGGAAGTGGAATAGTTTGGGAAGCGATGTAGTGGAGGCAGGTTCCATACATAGCTTTAAGAAGAGGTATGATAAAGCTTATGGCGCAGGGAGAGTGACCGAGTAGCAGCCAGTGAAGAGGCGGGGCTAGGAGCTATGACTCGACCCATGCAACCACAACTAGGTGAGTACAGTTTGAGCTCCGTTAAATTGCGTCTTTTTCGTGTGGTCCCATAGGGAACAGAGTGCAGCAAATAGGTGTGTGCAAAGGTCAAAGTGACATAATCATTTAAAACCAGCAAAAAGGAAATATAAGTGATCACAGAAGGGAAAAACTTAGTTAATAGTGCCAGGAGAAAGAGTGCCGGGTACACTGGGAGCAGGGAGGCAGTTGAGAACTAAGCCTAACGGTGTTGCCACACAGTACGTAGTGGTGGTTATAACAATTGTAGGTACCCAAGAAAGGGAGATAAGAGACAAGGATAGGAGTGTTTGAACACAGTATTTGAATACAGTGAGTACAATAGATACGAAATGAAGGAGAAGCAAGGAACCAGGAGTGTGCCATTGAAAGGAAACTTCATGCAACAGAACTGGAACGTAACGTACAAAATCCTAGTTGTGGTTTGCATGAGACATCTGGCCCTTCTATACTGGCCGCTGTGGGGATAATCCCTGCTCTGGAGAGCTGAATATCATACATTGAGCACGTAACTCATAGCTAGGGAGTTAAACTAGGGAAGGTAACCACAGGTGGTGGCAAGAGTGCACATGCGCTGACAGCCAACTGTATACAAATACACACATGCACACACACACACACACGTGTTAGTATCTTAGTAAAGTAGCAGTATAACCTTTAGTTTTTTTTGTATTAGTATTATTATTGGTATTAGTATAAGTATTAGTAATAGTATTTTAGTATAGTAGTTGAAGCGAGGAGTATTTCCTGGGGCACAAAGGCATAGATACGCGAGGATACAAACACACCACACACACCATAGGGCACACCTAGCCAAGCACGTAAAGAAGCTAGAGAAAGTGCAAAGGTTTGCAACAAGACTAGTCCCGGAGAGACCGCTGACAGAGTACAAGCTGGGCGGACAAAGGCTACAAACCTCGGCAAAGGAGAAAGACCTTGGAGTGAGTATAACGCCAAGCACGTCTCCGGAGGCACACATCAACCAGATAACTGCGGCAGCATATGGGCGTCTGGCAAACCTTAGATTAGCGTTCCGTTACCTTAACAAGGAATCCTTCAAGACACTGTATACCGTGTACGTCAGGCCCATACTAGAATATGCAGCACCAGTCTGGAACCCACACCTGGTCAAGCACGTAAGGAAACTGGAGAAAGTGCAAAGGTTTGCGACAAGGTTAGTTCCACAACTCAGGGGTCTGTCTTATGAAGAAAGATTGAGGGAAATAGGACTAACAACACTGGAGGAAAGAAGGGTCAGAGGAGACATGATAACGACATACAAAATACTGCGGGGAATTGACAAGGTAGATAGTGACAGGTTGTTTCAGAGAGGGAACAGAGAAACAAGGGGACACAACTGGAAGCTGAAGACTCAGATGAGTCAAAGGGATGTCAGGAAACATTTCTTCAGCCACAGAGTAGTCAGGAAGTGGAATGGACTAGAGAAAGATATAGTGGAGGCAGGAACCATACATAGTTTTAAGACAAGGTATGATAAAGCTCATGGAGCAGGGAGAGCAGAGACCCAGTAGCAGACAGCGAAGAGGCGGGGCCAGGAGCTGAGTCTCGACCCCTGCAACCACAATTAGGTGAGTACAATTAGGTGAGTACAGGTGCTCACCCCTCTGAAATCTGACAGTCCCCCACCCCACCCCCCTCAGCACTCCTCCTCTTTTTCCCCTCTCTCCACTACCACCCTCGCTCACCCCCTCACGCTCCCTACAAATTTCCCACTCACATTCTCTCGCACTCCCTCCTACTCTCTCCTCTATCTCTCTTCTCTATCTCTCTCCCTTCTCTCTCCTTCTGTCACTCTCTCTCCATACATAAGCTTCACTCTGTGGTAGAATGGGCTACCCAGGGAGAAGGATGACAAGAAGGGGCCTGATGGATGAATCTGGGAGGGTAGCATGGGAGGCTGAGCTCACTAAAAGGGAGAAAAATTGGGGAAGGAAAATATTAGAGATTAGCAAGAAAATGGAGGAAAAGATAGCTGCAGAGAGTAGAAAGTGGGAACTGCAAGCCAAAACAGCAGAAGCTAAGATACAGAGCTTAGATGAGAAGCTGCATAGCCTGACACAGCTTAGAGAGAAAAATAACTGTTCAGACATGTCATCAGGAATTTGTGCATCAGCAAAGATAAAGGGACTGTGGGGAAAAAAGAAGATAACCTGTATGCAAAGGTAGTATCAGACCCACGTGGGGCCCAGAACAAGACGAGTAGCACATTAACAACATATGAGAGGGATGTAGACAATGCAGTAGACATACTAAACGCAGAGTCTCCAACAATATACTGCAGTGGACAGACAGTGACAAATTAGATGAAAGGACAGACAAAGAAGCATAGGGGCTACAGCCACGGTAGTGACTGAGGGGAGGGACACCCTAATGGAAGGTGCTAATACATACCATACCACGGGTGGGGTTCGAACCCGCAGTCAGAGAGTCTCAAAACTCCAGACCGTCGCATAAGCCACTGGGCCAGCTAGCTTCAATAAGATTCATCGTGTCATTACGATTTCATGAGTCGTGTTAATACATCTCTGATGATGCAAAGGGAGACACAGTGAGAGGATGAAAGGGAGAGGTCAATCTTTGTCTACGGACTCCAGGAAGTCGAAGGGAACACCCATGATAAAAGAAAACAGGAGAAAGAAAAGAGTGGAGGTATCATGACAGCAATAGGAGGAGACATGACCCAGGTGACAAATTTTTGGAGAATTGGGTGGTATACAAGGGGAAGAAATTACCCTCTCAAAGTAATCTTCAAGGCAGAATCAGCTTGAACCATGATCCTGCAGGAGAAAGCACGGCTGAGAGAGAATCCGGGGTACCAGAATGTATACCTCGATCGGGACAGAACACAAGAGGAAAGGATGGACCTGAAAGAGAGGATACGAAGACGAAAGGAGGAACGAGAGGAAGTGACAAGGAAGAGCGGAGGAAACCAGACCCAAGTAGAAGGGCAGAAACACCCCCTAGAAGCACACACAGTAGGACTCCAAACACGTCAACCCCAAGGCAACTGTACAATCTAAGCCCACACACACACATCACTCCTCCTGTCAAACCCCCCCCATACAACTACCCCCACCCATACAACTACCCCCACCCATACAGCAACCCCCCTATGGGCACTCTGCCCATACACCCCCATCACAAACCCCACCCCCTACAACCCTCCAATATCCCTCCAGGACCACAGTTTTGGAAACGAAATTGAAGGTTTGGTACACAAACGTGGATGGAATAATGAATAAATATGAAGAGTGGAATGAAAGAATCGATGAAAAGTCCCCAGACATCATAGCAGTCACAGAAACGAAACTCACCGAGGCAATAACAGATGCAATCTTCCCACAGGGATATCAGATCCTGAGGAAGGATAGAAGGAGTAGAGGGGGAGGAGGTGTCTCACTGCTCGTGAGGAACTATTGGAAATTCGAGGAAATGGAAGGAATGGACGTGTTTAGGGAAAGGGACTATATAGTAGGTAGAATCCAGTCTGGGGAACATAAGACAGTCATTGCAGTGATGTACAACCCACCACAGAACTGTAGGAGGCCAGGAGAGGAATATGAAGAGAACAACAGAGCAATGGTAGACACACTGGCGGAGGTGGCAAAACGAGCGCATTCGAGCAGAGCAAAGTTACTGGTCATGGGCAACTTCAACCACAGGGAGATCGATTGGGAAAACCAGGAACCACGTGGGGGTCCAGAAACATGGAGAGCCAAGATGATGGATGTGGTACTGGAAAACCTGATGCACCAACATGTCAGGGACACGGCCAGAGAGAGAGGAGAGGACGAACCAGCAAGGCTGGACCTGGTGTTCACCCTGAGCAGCTCAGACATTGAGGACATAACATACGAGAGGCCCCTGGGAGCCAGCGACCATATGGTTCTGAGCTTTGAGTACATAGTAGAGTTACAAGTGGAGAGGGTAACAGGAGTTGAAAGGGACAAGCCAAACTTTAAAAGAGGACTACACGGGTATGAGGAACTTCCTGCAGGAGGTTCAGTGGGACAGGAACATGGTAGGAAAGTCAGTAAATGAAATGATGGAATACGTAACAACAAAGTGCAATGAGGCAGAAGAAAAGTTTGTACCCAAAGGCAAAAGATTAAATGCTAGAGCATGGAAAAAGTAGAGAAGGCAAAGGACCCAAGAAAATAAAAAGATTAGTCATAGAGCTAGAAACGAGTATGCACAGATACAGAGGGAGGCCCAGCAACAGTACGAATATTAGTGTTATCCTAATAGTTTTATATCTAATTTTTTTATTTTACTTTATTTCATTCTAGCTTAATACTTAACCAATACCAAACTCATTGGTGCTACCCTATTCTTAGTAATTTTATCTTATTAGTTTATATTTAAATTTTTATTTCATCTAGCTTAATACATAGTCAATACAAATTCCATTATGTTTATATGTTACTATACTCTATTTGATCAATGTGCATTAGTTGTATACTTGTCCAAACATCCCCTTACTACAGATATCAGTACTAGAACTCACCACACTATACATGATATAGCAAAATTACTATTTAACCTAAATGATGAATGATCACGTCGACCCTGATCTAAACCTATTTAATCTAACACCCAATCAAAATTTACTGGAAAGTAACTGCCTCTACTACACAGCATCACAAGCCCACACTGTCCTAAACACTACTAAAAGTATAACAGTTCTTAACTACAACGTCCGATCCGCAAACACTATGATGACCTCCTTGCCCTCCTTGATTCCCTTAAGACAACCTTCACATGTATTGTTCTTACTGAAACCTGGCTCAAGCAGGATACAATAGATATCTACTCGCTACCAGGATACACAGCAATACACAACTGCAGACCAAACCAAGTTATGGGTGGTATTGCAATCTATTACTCTAATGAAATATCCTGTTGTGACACCACTTGCTATAGTGATGAATATGGAGAATATATTTTTGCTAATTTTACCGCACAAAACCTTAAGACTCCCATAACAATCGGAGCCATTTACCGGATGCCTCATACAAACATCCCAAATTTTAGTGATCAAATACAAATCCTAATAACAAACAATCAAATGAACAAACACCACCTTATCTTAGCTGGAGACTTCAACATCAACCTTGGCCTACCAGATGACCAGCCAGTAACCGATTTCATCAACAATATGAACAACACACTTCTCATACCAACAATAACCAAACCAACCAGGCTTACCAAGACGAGTGCAACCATAATCGACCATATATGGACGAACATCCTAGCCCCCCTTAAATCAGGGATAATAACAGACAGCACTACAGACCACTACCCCACCTTCCTCTTAACAAACATTAGTAAACCACCCCTAGAATACACCAAAGTTTCATTTAGACTTCATGACCAGGCATCAATAAACAACTTAGAGACGGTTGACTGGGCTATAGAATTTTCAAACGCCAAGAGTATCTATGATTGGACAGACAACTTTCTTAATAAATTACATAGACTATACAACAAACATTGTCATATAAAAATGAAACAGATTACAAATAAATGGCTAGGATGCCCGTGGCTAACTAACAGCTTACTAAAATCCATTAACAAAAAACATCAATATGAAAAGCAATATAGACGGGGATTCATACATAAAGAGTTTATTAAACACTATTCATCAGTTCTCACCAAACTAATAAAAAAAGCCAAACAATTGTACTACTCCAGCAGATTCACTGAAACAAGAGGAGATATAAAAAAGATCTGGAAAACACTCTCACAGATTATGGGCACCCACAAACTAAAAAAAAACTAGGGATATTGTCCTAACTAAACCAAACGAAACCCCACTACAGCCTATTGATACAGTAAACAAGATAAATGACTTCTTCTCAACCATAAGATCAAATCTTGCCAGTAAAATCCCAGATACCAATGCCCGAGCAAGTGATTACCTAGATGGGAATTTCCCATCCTCCTTATATCTTGCACCTACTGAACCCACTGAAGTCATCATGATAATCAAGTCACTTAAAAATAAATCAGGGCATCTGTCTCAAGTCCCACCATTAATATACAAATGAGCTGCTCATGTCCTTTCACATCCTATTTCATTACTTTTTAACAAATCATTAGAAACTAGCACTTTCCCGACACTTCTCAAAACAGCAAGGGTTACACCAATACACAAAGGTGGTGACCCCACAGACATAAACAACTATAGGCCTATATCAAATCTACCGTTGCTATCCAAAATCTTCGAGAAACTTGTGCGCAAGAGATTATACTCGTTTATAACGACACAAAGCATACTCAACCCCTGCCAATTTGGCTTCAGGAAAAATAAAAGCACTAACGATGCAATAGTAAAAATGATAGACCTACTTTACACAGCACTCGAAAATAAGGAATATCCATTAGGACTTTTTATTGACCTAAGGAAAGCTTTCGACACAGTAAACCACGGCATCCTACTCCACAAACTTGACCACTATGGAATAAAAGGTCATGCACTTGCATACTTCAAATCCTACCTCACTAATAGGTATCAGTATGTCACTATTAAAGACACGACCACTAGACACCTGCTCTTCCTCTTATACATCAATGATCTTCCCAATGTATCACAACACCTGAAACCAATACTCTTTGCTGACGACACAACTTATGTCATCTCACACACAAATCTTGCCACGCTTAATACCATTGTTAACAACGAATTAATAAAAATATCAACATGGATGACAGCCAATAAACTTACACTCAACACTGGTAAGACCTTCTATATTATGTTTGGCAACAGAGCAGGTGATCCACAATTAAACATTAAGATCAACACTACACCTATTGCTAAACATAACGAGGGCAAATTCCTGGGCCTTCACCTTGACAGCAGCCTGAAATTCAGCACCCATATCCAACACATAACAAAGAAAGTGTCCAAAACTGTGGGGATCCTCTCTAAGATACGGTATTATGTACCACAATCAGCCCTACTCACACTATACTACTCACTCATCTATCCCTACCTCACATATGCCATTTGTGCATGGGGATCAACAGCAATTACCCACCTAAAGCCAATAATAACCCAACAAAAAGCCGCAGTAAGAAATATCACACAATCCAACGCTAGGCAGTACACCCCCCCCCCCACTCTTCAAAGACCTAAACCTACTCACTGTTCAGAACATCCATACTTACTACTCTGCTATCTACATTTATAGAACCATAAATACCAACCTTAACCCTGAGTTAAAACACTTTCTTGACAGTTGTGACAAAACCCATAGACATAATACCAGACATAAACATCTCTTTGACATTCCCCGTGTCCGACTGAATCTATACAAAAATTCAATGCGCATAAAAGGGCCTAAAATCTGGAACTCCCTGCCTGAAAACTCTAGAACTGCAGACACAACCTCCATTTTCAAAAGCACCGTTAAAAAACATTTTATCTCACTTACGCACCCAACCAGTAGCTAACCACATGAAATCTACTTTATCTTGCACATATCCACAGCAAAAGACACTTACTGATATCTGTGATTCCCCCTAATTTCACATGACTAACCAAAATTCTAATACAACTATTGCTTCATAATTCTTAAGCTAGTCACAAGTTTGCCTAAGACACTCCAATATAGAATAAGTTTGCCTAAGACACTCCAATATAGAATAAGTTTGCCTAAGACACTCCAATATACAATAAGTTTGCCTAAGACACTCCAATATACAATAGGTTTGCCTAAGACACTCCAATATAGAAACGGTATTATGCCAATACATCACCTTTACAATTAATACATAAACTAATTGTTAAATTCTTTAAACTAATTGTTTAATTCTTAAATGTTTGAATTTCAGTACCTCAATATTGTAAACCTAATTAATCACTACAATTACCTAACCTTACTATCAGTACAATCATTGTGTCACTATTGAGTAAGACCTATCATAAGACTGCCTGAAAAGCCTAGGCATATTATTGGCCATCTTGTAATATCTACTTCATAAAATGTACATTACTATAAGTACACCCCACTCTGTATATTACTAGAAATAAAGAATTTGAATTTGAATTTGAATTTGAAAATGACATAGCATCGAAAGTCAAGTCTGACCCGAAACTGATGTATAGTCACATCAGGAGGAAGACAACAGTCAAAGACCAGGTGATCAGGCTGAGGAAAGTAGATGGGGAACTCACAAGAAACGACCAAGAGGTATGTGAGGAGCTCAACACGAGGTTTAAGGAGGTATTCACAGTGGAGGCAGGAAGGAATCTGGGTAGACAGGACAGAGTGGGACACCAACAAGGAATATACCAAGTGTTGGATGGCTGTTATGCAGGTTTCTGCATGACATGTAAATATACGTAATATATAGCTATTGGAGAAGTGTGCCATAAATTTCATGTAATTAGAAAAAAATAGTAATAATAATGTATAGCCTTTAGATAAATGTAAATCATACTTTTATAAATATGCTATGCACCTTGTGAGTAATGTAAAGTAAGTTTAAGCTGTGAATTAAGGAAATCCAGCTAGGGATTTATTTTCCAAATGTTTGTGGTTTGAGTTTCAGCTAAGTTTTTGTGATGTTGCATTCCTTTTTCTGTAGCTAACTCAAGCGTTTGGCACTTCTATGGTGTACCAGTACACACCCTAGGCTCAGACATGGTCGGGGCCCGGAAGGAAGAGTGTGAACTGAAGAAATAGGAGGAGATGGGTTTTGGATGAGGGTAGTGGTGGCTGGGCCGACCCCATAGGGACGCTGTTGTGTTTTTGAAGTGACGATCCGGCCGCCCTCGCCGTCCTGTACTGTTATTGAGGGGGTTTGGCTAATTGATATGTGAAGAGATGTGTTTGGAATGTATATATTTTTAATATAAATAAATAAATGTATTTTTGTATAAGTAGGAATTTTTGTGTGGAACCTTCTGATACCCCAACTCATTGGAGCACTAAACAATGTTTTAATATCAGCTATGTTTATGGGGATAGACCTGGGAGGCCTAGTTTTACAGGTGCTTTGTGTAACTTTTACCCTTTGCCCTTAGACAAGGCATTAGGCCTCAGATAATCCCAAGTTCTGCGTAACAATGGCATACACACAACTGTGGAGTAGGTGAAGCAGTTGCTCAGTGACCTTGATACCTCAAAGTCGATGGGACTGGACAATATCTCCCCGTGGGTCCTTCGGGAGGAAGCAGAGATGCTGAGTGTGCCACTAACCACAATATTCAACGCATCCCTTGAAACTGGGCAGCTACCTGAGGTATGGAAAAAGGCAAATGTAGTTCCCATTTTTAAGAAAGGAGACAGAAAAGAGGCACTAAACTATAGACAAGTGTCACTTACGTGTATAGTGTGCAAAGTCGTGGAGAAAATCATCAGGAGGAGAGTGGTGGAGCACCTGGAACGGCACAGGATTATCAACGACAGCCAGCACGGATTCATGGAAGGCAAATCCTGTGTCACAAACCATCTGGAGTTCTATGACAAAGTAACAGAGGTAAGACACGAGATAGAGGGGTGGGTTGATTGCATTTTCCTGGACTGCAGGAAGGCCTTCGACATAGTTCCTCATATGAGATTAGTGAAGAAGCTGGAGGACCAAACGTGTATAACAGGAAGAGCACTGCAATGGATTAGGGAATACCTGACATGGAGGCAACAACGGGTCATGGAGCGTGATGAGGTATCACAGTGATCGCCTGTGACGAGCGGGGTCCCACAGGGGTCAGTCCTAGTACCAGTGCTATTCTTGGTATATGTGAATGACATGACGGACAGGATAGACTCAGAAGTGTCTCTGTTCGTAGATGATGTGAAATTAATGAGGAGAATCAAATCGGATGAGGATCAGGCAGGACTTCAAAGAGATCTGGACATGTTGGACACCTGGTCCAGCAACTGCCTTCTCGAATTTAATCCCGCCAAATGCAAAGTCATGAAGATTGGGGAAGGGCAAAGAAGACCGCAGACAGAGTACAGGCTAGGTGGACAAAGACTACAAACCTCGTTAAAAGAGAAAGACCTTGGGGTGAGTATAACACCAAGCACGTCTCCGGAAGCACACGTCAACCAGATAACTGCGGCAGCATATGGGCGACTGGCAAACCTAAGATTAGCGTTCCGATACCTTAATAAGGAATTGTTCAAGACACTGTACACCGTGTACGTCAGGCCCATCCTAGAGTATGCAATACCAGTCTGGAACCCAGACTGGTCAAGCACGTCAAGAAATTAGAGAAAGTGCAAAGGTTTGCGACAGGGGAATGTCCTACGATGAAAGGTTAAGGAAAATCGGCCTGACAACACTGGAGGACAGGAGGGTTAGAGGAGACATGATAACGACATACAAGATACTGCGGGGAATCGACAAGGTAGACAGTGACAGGATGTTCCGGAGAGGGAACACAGAAACAAGGGGGCACAATTGGAAGTTGAAGACTCAGATGAGTCAAAGGGATGTTAGGAAGCATTTTTTTCAGCCATAGAGTAGTCAGGAAGTGGAATAGTCTAGCAAGTTATGTAGTGGAGGCAGGAATCATACATAGCTTTAAGACGAGGTATGATAAAGCTCATGGAGCAGGGAGAGAAGGGACCCATTAGCGGACAGTGAAGAGGCGGAGCCAGGAGCTGAGTCTCGACCCCTGCAACTACAATTAGGTGAGTACAATTAGTCGAGTACAGTCTCCCCTCACGACTCCGGGTGTTAAGCTGTGACTAACACAGTGTTTCCCAGTATTCCTTAAACACTAACTAACCTGTCACACTCCAAACATCAAGGTAGTAAGTTCCTGTTAACTGCTCAAGTTAAATGTATTCAAATCGACATAAT